>BJCM01082672.1:0-26536 GCA_018326385.1 Flaveria bidentis | reverse complement strand
GCGAATGAAACATGCCCTCCTTTGATTTGTTTGATGTTTGATAAGAGAGCCCTGTTCCCCGTCATGTGCTTGGATGCTCCGCTATCTACAATCCACGTGTTGGTTTCAGCACTATAGCGAACACCCTGCACATTCAATGAAAACGTTAGTTCAGGTTAGGAACCCAAGCCTTCACTAGCTTGGGTTTCCCCGAGGCATCACACATTATAAAATCAACCCATTGACCTTTGAGGGTGAGGGAAACTCAGATGTCTGTTTTTCTCATTTTCAGATACTGAGGTGGATTTTTCCTTCCATAAGCCAGATTTATGTAAGGCCTGTTTGTGATAAATAGACGATTGGCTGATGGGTTGAACTTTGTGTTCACTATCACTTTTAGGAGGCGTCACTGAGTTCCTTTTAAAAGAGCTAGATTTGGGTTCAGGAAGCTCAACTTTCCTCCTTGGTGTCTGATAATAATGACAATGAGACGCAATGTGTCCGTAGTCTCCACAATTGTAGTAGGATCTGCTTTCAACTTTACAATTTATTTGTTTTTGTGGAGATGTAGGTGACACACGGGTGACCTTATTTTGTTTGGATTGAGACACTTTTTGGTTATATATATAGTCAGATGTTACAAATTTAATTGATTTACCTGATTTCACATCTTTAACATTTTGTTTACCTGGACTTTGACATGAAGCACGTGATTGATTAATTTTAATGATCCTTTTAGGTGCAGATTTGACTTTGTTTGAACCTGACTTTAAGTTAACCTTTTCAAACTCTTTTTCCAGGTTAACTCAAGGCATTTTACCTTTTGCCTTGGAAGTGGTCTCCTTTTGTTTAGTGCCAGATTCAGTTGATTTACTTGTGGAATCTGGGTCACTAACAAGAGAAGTGGACACCACATGATCCTTGATGGGATTGTTATCAATTGCTTTACATTTTGCATTTATCATGATCTCATGTGGTGGTGGGACCAATTTATAACCCAATCCCTCCCTGTTGTTTCTTTCTCTCACTAAGTTTTGGACAATATGAGATGAGCTTGTCCAACTGTGCAATTTTTGCTTTAATGAATTAACTTCAACTTCTAGAACTGTCTTTTGCTTCTTAGTGTCCTCTAGGGTGTTAAGATAGTACATAATCTCATTAGCTTGGTTAAAGGCAACTACTTCTGTTTCCCTAAGCTGTTTGTTTAAAAGGTCTATCTTTTCTTTGTAACTATGCTCATTTTGTTTTAATACTCTATTAGCTTCAGTGCATAGTTCCAAATCTTTTACTAAGCTATCATTATGGTCTAATAACCTAGCAAATTTTAAATCTATACTTTCTCTAAATTTATTACAATCAAAACAAGCATGATTATTGAACAATTGGTCAGTGGTACTTACCTTAGATGGTGAAGATGAATCAGCCATGAGTGCAGAGTCTATTGTCTCTGGTTCTGGTGATTCTGACGTTGTTGCAGATTTTCCTTCTTCAGGCGTGTTGTTGACCACTGGTGCACTTTCTTCAAAATTGGACATCGCGAGCTCTACTGCTATGTCTCCTTCACTAGCGGAATCGTCATCTATATCTTCCACACTAGCGATGTTGGATTCTCCCGGAGAGACAAACCAAAAGCTCCAGTCCTGTCCTTCATCTTCCTTAGCAGTCAAGGCTTTAGGATCCTTGATTGATGAAGTAGGACTTCTAGATGTGGCTTTAACCTGACGATTGAAGGAGGAGAAAGGATTCCCATTGCTAGTCTTCTTTGGCTTCACGCACTGACGTTTGAAGTGCCCTTTCTCATCACAGTTGAAACAAGTTACCTTTGAGTTGCCAAAGCCAAAGGTTGTGTCCTTGGTTGCAACCAAGATCTATCCGGTCTTCTTGACAAACTTCTTAGCTCGTTGGACAACACTCGCTAAGGCCCACATGATATCCATTCGTTCCAACTTAGTCTCGTCCACCTGCTCGTAGTCCTCATCAGCCAGGTGGCAGTTCCCAATCTTTCCAGCAATTAGTCCATAATAAGAGTGGACTACTGCAGCTAAAAGATCCATGTGCTCTTTAGCCACCTCAACTGTCACATTCCTGAAGTTTTCGGTCTTCAGCTTTGCTGCATTGGCTTCGGGTATCATATGTGTTGTACCAGACGACCCTGACATTTCTGACCATGAAGTAGATGCTTGAGCTCGACCAGTTGAGCTTGACACAAAAGCAGTCTGCAGTGGTGCTCCATATGTCTTTGCCTGAGGAGTCGCGTTGTAAAGCGCCGAATTCTGATCATAGTTGGACTTTTAAGCTCTATACTTCATCCTTAGCTCTTCTTGTCTCAGTTTCAGAATGAAATCATTGATATCAAACTTTGTTAGCATATCATTCTATCTGAGATTTGATACAAAGGACGCCCATTTCTCCGGTAATCCATCAGCAAAGTTGGACACTTTATCTTCCGTGGAAGTCGTTACCCCATGAGTGTGCTTCTCACTCATCAAGTGGTAGAATCTATCGATCACGTCATCAAGGATTTCCTTACCCATTGAAGAGAAGTTGTCAAACTCCTTCTTCAAAGCCTTAGCCTATATGGCCTTGACTGAGGCATTTTCGTCATACTTCTTTTCCAACGCATCCCATAACTTCTTTGCTTGCGTATACTCCGAGTATGGATGGAAAATATCCTCCGGAATAGACTGTGTAAGCAAATCGTATACTTTCTTTTCAGCATTTGGCTTAACATTTTGTGCAACAGTCAAGCCACTTACTGTAAGTTTGACACCGTCAGCTCCTACTGGCATGCTGTACCCCGACTCTATAGCCTCCCACAGATTTGTATCTACTCCATTTAAGTAGATTTCGAAACGTTGCTTCCATTGTGGCTACTCGTCTAACGTGATAAGCTTTAGGGGTTTATTATGATTCCCCAATTCGTTCTCCAATAGAAGTAGGTTCTGTATACGAGTGTCTCTTCCCACGGTGTGTGCTGAAAACTGGTCCTCCATTTCACTAAACTTTAATTTTAAACAAACTGTTTTATGTGTGCGAATGAAGGTAGGCGATTGGACTATTTGGACGATTGAACTATGAGGATGGTTCAATCTTGCGACTGAACTAATGCAAATGAGTCAGTCCGCCGAATGAACTAATGCGGTTGAACAATCCGAATAGTGTTCTCAGTCGTACGAATGGGAGTACGAATGAGTCCAATCGTGCGTATGGGGAATGCGAATGAGTTTAGTTGTGTGATTGATTCAATCGTGCGACTGAAGCTGCTGGAATTCGAAAATTTCTAGGTTTAACGTGGTTTAGCCGCAAAAACTCGAATTTTCACTATCCCTAATTGCCCTTTGTAGGAAAAAGTGAACTTTATGACCAGGAGACGTCTAAGACACCGTTTGTCTCAAAAAGATTGTGTTTTTAGTGAAAAAACACAATTTTTGTATCAAACACGTAATCAAGATCCAAAGCTCTGATACCACTTGTTAGAATCGTGTACTGGACGATGTACTAACTAATTAACGTGTATACTGAATCAAATAGTGCGGAATCCTATTTGATTGGCGATCCAATCAGTGAGAATGTACGTAGAAACAATTATGTATTGAATATAACGTGAAGAATTGATTAGGAATCGATCTACTGCGATCTATGAACTTAGAGTATGATCTTAGAGGTCTCTGGCCGGCTAGGGTACGTCTGGAGTCGAAGTGAGTTCAATGCTTGTGTTTTTCCACGAATTAGGTGGTATTTATAGGTTAGGGTTGATTATTCGGGCGACTGAGCCATGCGGTTGATCCATTCGCACGACTGAGTGTTCAGTCGTGCGACTGAGTCATTCGCATGAAGTTGTTCATGCGTATTGTCCATTAGCATGGGCCATTCGCATTATAACTTCATATTACTAAGTTTGAATGTTTTAATTGTCATTACATTATTTATATTAATTCAAACAACCACAAACCTATATAATCAAGTCAATATGCATTAAACAACTCATTAATAAAATATTAAACATGATAATCACAACCAAACATTTACATTTCATTAAGTACCCAACTGTTGCATAAGTGTAAGACACTAAAGACATATTACATTGAGTTTAGAAACTAGAGACACATGTACCCACAAAGGTCATCTAACCACTATTTAAATGTAATGTTGGATTTTAAAATTTTAAAATTGTGTAAAACACTTAAAAGGGGGCTTTAATTATTAAAATATGGACAATATCAAAAATACTAATATTGAACTTTGTTAAATTTTGTAGATGGCCACCAACAACAATGAAAATAATGATATCTCGTCCACTCACTCACTATCACTAAGGACCATTCTCCAAAAGGAGTGTCTAAGCCATACAACTTAATTGATTGGTTTTGAAACTTTAGAATTGTTCTCAAGTAAGAGAAACGATCATATATTTTAGATGATCGGATTCCCGATTAACCTAATCAGGAGGCCTACAATAACTGGGTGAAATACACTGAGGACTCGGTCCAAGTGTCTTGCCTCATGTTGGGAAGTATGACTCCGGATCTCCAAAAGGAATATGAACTTCATGGAGCATACGGCATGATAACCCAGTTGAAGGAAACATTCCAACAACAAGCAAGGGTAGAACGTTAGATGATTACCCACAATGGATTCATAGAAGAACAATATTCAGCGTTCATAGTAGGTAGGGATTCATGGATCCAGAATCTATTGCTTTTGAAAAATGAAGTGGGAAATCACAATAAGCCCCCTAAGCTCATAACGTTAGATGATTATCCACAATGGAAGCAAAGGTTCGAGATATACTCAAATGGAGTGGACACTAATCTGTGGGAATCAATAGAGATAGGGTACAACATGCCGGTTGGTGCTGATGGAGTTAAACTCACCTTAGGTGGCATGAATGATATCCAAAAGGTAAAGTACAATGCAGAGAAGAAGGTGTATGCTCTGCTAACTCAGTCAATTCCTAAGGATATATTCCATCAATTTTCTGAGAACAAGCAAGCTAAGAAGCTATGGGATGCTCTAGAAAAACGGTATGAACGGAATGCATCATTAAAGGCTCTAAAGGCTAAGGCTTTGAAACAGGAGTTTGATAACTTCTCATCGATGGGGAAGGAGAGCTTGGATGATGTCATCGACTTTTTCTACCACTTGATAAGTGAGCTGCATTCTCATGGAGTTACAACGTCTATGGAAGACAAGGTGTCGAATTTTGTAGATGGATTGCCAAAAAAGTGGGTCTCATTTGTGTTGAACCTCAGACAAAATGATATGCTGGCGAAGTTGGATATCAACGATTTCATTCTGAAGCTGAGAGAGGAAGAGTTGAGGATGAAGTACAGGTCTCAAAGGCGTCATATGATCAGAATCCGTCACTTTACAACTCAACTACTCAGGCCAAAACATTTGGAGCTCCACTTCAAACAGCATTCGTGTCTAGTTCAGCCGCTTCGTCTCAAATCTCCACTTCAGGATCTGACACGTCAGGGTCGTCGTGCACCCAATACATAGCACCTGAAGCCATTGCTACAAGATTGAAGACCTAGAATCTCGGTAATTTGACTGTAGAGGTAGCAAAAGAGCATATGGATCTCCTAGCAGTTGTCGTTCACTCCTATGACGGTCTAGTTGCGGGGAAGATTGGAAACTGCCATCTGGCAGATGAAGACTATGAGCAAGTAGATGAGACTGAGCTAGAAAGAATGGATATCATGTGGGCTTTGGCAAGTGTTGTCTAGAGGGCAAAGAAGTTTGTTAAGAAGACAGGACATAACTTTATTGCCACAAAGGATACAACCTTGGGTTTTGACAAAACCAAGGTTACCTGTTTTAACTGTGGAGAGAAGGGGCGTTGCAAGCGTGAGTGTGTGAAGCCCAAGAAGACAGGTAATGGTAATCCATTCTCATCCTTCAGTCATCAAGATAAACCCACAAGTAGTCCTATACCATCCGGCAAGGATCCTAAAGCCTTGACGGCTTAAGATGACGAAGGGCAAGATTGGACCTTTCGGTTTGTGTCTCCGGGAGATTCTAACATTGCATGCGTTGAGGGTTTGGATGATGACTTGGCAAGCGAAGGTGACATAGCAGTTGAGCTAGTAATTTCAGATCATGAAGATACTGCTACTGTGGTCACTCACCTGAATGAAGAAGGTACCAACACAACATGTTCAGAATCACCAGCACAAGACAAGTGAAACTCTGCTATGATGGCTGATTCAACAGAACCTTCTCAGGTAAGTTCCATTGACCAACTTTTTAATAATCATGCTTGTTTTGATTGTAATATATTTAGGGAAATCATAGATTTGAAATTTGCTAGGTTATTAGATCACAAAGATAGCCTAGTAAAGGACTTGCAACTGTGCACTGAAGCAAATTGTATTTTAAAACTAAATGAGCACAGTTACAAAGAGAAAATAAAATTGTTAAATAAACAACTTAGGTTAACCGAAGTTGTGGCTTTTAACCAAGCTAATGACATTAAGTTCTATTTAAACTCTTTAGAAGAAGCTAAGAAACAACAAGCAGTTTTGAAAGTTGAAGTAAAATCATTAAAACAAAATCTGCACAGTTGGACTAGTTCTTCTCACATAGTCCAGCACTTAGTGAGAAAACATAACAATAGGGAGGGTTTGGGTTACAAAGTGGTTCCACCACCACACGAGACCTTGTTTAATGCAAAATGAAAACCAATAAATAATAACCCAATCAAGGATCATGTGGTGTCCATTCCTCTTGTATGTGATCCAGATTCCACAAGTAAATTTAATGAATCTGTCACCAAACAAAAGGAGACCACGTTAAAGTCAAAAGATAAAATGCCTATTGTTAACTTGGATAAAAAATTTGAGAAGGCTAAGGTAAATCGGGTTCAAACACAACTAATTCTGAACCTGAAAAAACCAAAACAAGTTAACCAACCACGTGAATCATGTCTAAGTCCAAACAAACAAAAGGGTAAAGATGTTGAAAAGGTTCAAATAACAAATTCTATTAAACAACTTAAAACCTCTAAACAACAAGTGTCAAAACCCAAACAGAATAAAGTCACACGTGTGTCACACACTTCTCCATAGAAACAGTTACACCAACATGTTGAGAGTAGATCATGCTACAACTGTGGAAAGTATGGACACATCGCGTCTAATTGTCCTTACTATTAGACATCAAGGAAAAAAAATTGAACTTTATGACATGAAAACGAGCCCTTCAAAAAGTAGCTCCATGAATCCACCAAAAAGAGTCAGTGAAGCTAATGTTTAGCCCATCAGCTAGTCGTCTGTTTATCACAAACAAGCCTTACATAAAACTGGCTTATGGAAAGAGAAGTCCATCCTTGTATCTGATAATGAGAACAAGAAGACGAATGATCTTCCCTCACCCTCAAATGGACAATGGGTGGAATATATGATGTGTGATGCCTCTAGGTCACCCAAGCTAGTTAAGGCTTGGGTCCCTTACCTCAACTAATGATTTCATTTGATTGTGCATGGTGTTTGCTATAGTACTGAAACAAATACTTGGATTGTAGATAGCGGAGCATCCATGCACAAGACTGGGAACCTGACTCTCCTGTCAAATGTCAAAAAATTAAAGGAGGCCACGTTTCATTTGCTGGAAACAAAGGAGGTTACATCACCGCTCAAGGGGAAGTGGGGAACCAGAAAGTGAAGTTTGATAAGGTAAACTATGTCCAACAACTTCAAAACAACTTACTTTCTGTCTCTCAAATATGTGACAAAGACTTTAAGGTAGTATTCGACAACAAGAAGTGGTATGTTCTGAAAAAGGACTATTTGATCCCGGAGGACCAAGTCTTAATGTCAGCTTTAAGATATAACCATCTTTATGTCTTGGATCTATCAAAGGCCTCCACAACGAATCATAAAGTTCGATGCTTCTTGTCAAATGCTACTGGGAAGGATTCGATCTCTTGGCATAGGAGAATGGGACACATCAATCCCTGGAAGATGAATCGCTTGATCCAGAATGATCTAGTTCGAGGAGTTAACATCAAAAACTTCCAATTACCGGATTTTTGTGTCACCTGCAAGAAAGGCAAACAGACTAAGAAGTCTCATAAGAAAAAGAAAGTTCATTCCATTGAACTGCCACTTGAGCTTCTTCACATGGATCTGTTTGGCTCAGTCAGTGCAAGGAGCATCGCTGGCGACTTGAACTATTATCTAGTTATTGATGACTACTCAAGATTCACGTGGATAATGTTTTTGAAATCCAAATCAGAAACATTTGAGTCATTCAAAGAGCTAGTAACTACATTGGAGTCACTCTACAAGCTGAAGGTAAGACAAGTACGCTCAAACAACGGTACAGAGTTCAAGAACCAATGGATGGAGGCATTCTACAAAGAAAAGGAATTGTGCACCAGTTCACTTCTGCCTACACTCCTCAAACAAACGGAGTTGTTGAGAGAAAGAATCGCAACTTGATAGAGACAGCACGGACAATGCTAGCAGACACGAAACTGCCCATCCAATTTTGGAATGAGGTAGTTGCCAATGCATGTTACACTCTAAATCGACTCATGGTGGTAAAATGTCATGGTAAGATGTGTTACGAGTTACTCCAACGACGTAAACCTAATCTAGAATACCTCGAACCATTTGGCGCACTATGCACCCTCTTGATGAAAACTCAGGAAGGCAAGTTCAGCGAGAAGGCTGAACAAGGAATTTTTATAGGATACAACATACCGAATAAGAGAGTTTACAACAACTCAACGGGTCACGTAGAAGTTTGGTGCAACGTCGACGTTCAAAGATACATCACCCCCTGCTGCTAAAAGACCCGTGTTCTTTTTTGATTATGATGGATTCTTTAAGTCCTTCTACATCACTCTCTCCACTTTTGACGATGAGTTAGCAATCAAAATGATGTGTGATGTCTCAAACCCACCCTCACAAGACTCAACAACATTTAGTTCACAAGGAGAGTCACGTAGTGACTCAGGGGGAGCACTTGAGGTAAGTGACTCCTTCTCTGACGATGAAGCCATGGAGAATGATCAGGTGGATCAGGAGGAACAGGTTTCTACTACTGAAAGTCCACAAGCACCTGATGTTGATGTCTCTGATTCTTCGGAACCTCAAACTCCTACTGCCTCAGATTCGGAACCAAGAGTTCACAATCTCGATAATGAGGTAGTAGTTCCCACCACTCCTGGATCACGCTTAAACGCATATCCTCCTCTAGACAATGTCATTGGGGATGTAAGATCAGGAGTTCGGACAAGAAATCAACTATACTCAGCTGATTATGCTTTGTCATTGGAAAAGGGATATCTTCATGATGGTGCATATAGTTGTTTTGTGTCTTAGTTTGAGCCAAAATACGTCAGTGAAGCAATAAACGACGAGGCATGGGTGAGTGCCATGCAAGAAGAAATTCTTCAATTCAAGAAGTTAGGTTTATGGAAACTAGTGGACAGACCTAAAGGTGCTAAGGTCATTGGCACAAAATGGGTCTTGAAAAGCAAGAAAGATGACCAAGGGGTCATAATCATAAACAAGGCTTGACTTGTAGTTCAAGGATTTCGACAAGTCGAGGGAATTGATTACAATGAAGTATTTGCACCTGTGGCGAGAATGGAAGCAATCCGCATCTTCCTAGCCTATGCCTCTTACATGAAGATTAAAGTTTATCAACTAGATGTAAAGAGTGCATTTCTTCATGGTGAAATCCAGGAAACAGTGTATGTTAGTCAACACAAAGTATTTGAGGATCCATATCATCGGGACAGAGTTTTCAAACTGGATAAGGCTCTCTATAGGCTCCACCAAGCCCAGAGAGCATGGTATGAAAAATTCTCAACTGATCTTGTGAAACATGGATTTTGCAGAGGAGTGATTGACTGCATTCTGTTCATCAAAGAAAAGAATGGTGACTTACTGCTTGTTCAAATCTATTTTGATGACATAATCTTTGGTTCAAAAAACGAAGACCTATGTAAAGAATTTGAAGCAGTAATGAAGGCTGAATTTGAGATGAGCGCCATGGGAGAGATGAAATTCTTTCTCGGGTTACAGGTGGATCAGACACCAAAAGGGATATTCCTACATTAGACCAAGTATGTAGGTGATATTCTCACTCAGTTTGACATGGAGAATGCTTCCGCAGCTGGGACTCCACTTGCTACCAACCATGATGTAGCACCCGACGAGAATGGTGATCTGGTAGATGCCACCATGTACCGAGGAATGATCGGATCCCTCATGTACCTCACTGCCTCAAGACCTGATATCATGTACACGACATGTCTATGCTCCAGATATCAGTAGAAACCTAAAGTCAACCATCTCATTGGCGTCAAAAGGATATTCCGTTATCTGAATGGTACACCAACACTTGGGTTGTGGTATCCTCATGATGATGATTTCGAGCTTACAGTGTATAGTAACTCGGATTACGGAGGTTGCTTAATGAACTACAAGTCAACCTCAGCAGGCTGTCAATTCCTTGGGAGAAGATTGGTCACATGGCGATGTAAGAAGAAGACACTAGTTGCATTGTCAACTTGTCATGCTGAATACGTTGCTGCTGCAAGTTGTTGTTCTCAAATCATCTGGATTCAACAGCAAATGCAGGACTACGGTTTGAAATTCTCTAACACTCCTATATTTGTTGATAATTCTGCTGCTATAGCCGTAACTAAAAATGTGGTCCAACATCTTAAGACCAAACACATCGGCATTAAATATCACTTTATACATGATTGTTTTGAAAAGAATCTTATCTATGTTGTTAAAATTAATACATATTTTCAACGTGCTGACCTCTACACCAAAGCTTTTGCCAAACCAAGATTTTTATATCTATTAGAGGTCAACGGTGTTAAAAAGAAAGGTGATGTGACTCTAGAAGATGAAAGTGCTTAGTCCGATTCGTAGAGTAAAATTTTCTTATATTTATATTTTTTTCTCTTATTTAATCGCCTATTAAAATTTGAAGTGCAAAACTAGTTTCAGTTTTAGAATTTTAGGGGGAGAATAGTTAAATTAGTATTATGTTATTATGTTAAAAAAACGAGAGAGGAGGACAGTCTAGCGAATGGAAATTCGATCGTATCTGTGATATTGATTCAATGTGATTGGAAAATGATAGTACACAGGAACAAAGAGTTTGGGATTCTAAAATAATTTAACTGATTAAGATGCACAAATTCAAAGCATAAGTCTGAGATGTCTAAGCAACATAAAAGGAAAAATGATAGTTAAGCTAGCTGCTACTATGGTAACAGGGAGAAAGTAGACCTAGAGGTTGCTAGACCATCTGATGATATGCCGGTATATTCAACACAATAGACTAATAGACCTCGTTGGTGATGTCAAGTTCAAACTAATTTGTTCAACAAGCTATGGGTTATCATCTTATCCTTGGTTAACACAATCAACGAAGTTCCAATAAGGGGTGACGAGCAAAATAAACGCCACAAATGTGTGCGGATGACCATAAAAATGAGCAAAGCACATGAAAAATGCAAAATGCAATCAAGCTAATAACCCATGTTGTTAATGTGATCTATGCAAAAAGAAAATTAATTGCTCAAACAAGAAGATAGGTTATGTGCCTCTCTGCTATGCGGTGGCATTGACCTGAGGATAAGCATAGCCTAAGTATTCTAGAATTCATTGGTGCTTGCACCTCTCTGCTATGTGGTGGCACTGACCTAAGGCTTTGCATCTCATTGAAAGCTCTAGAATAGTTTCTTCTTGAATACTACCCGTAGACCGCTCAAAAATCTTCTGAGGAATGTCGATTACCATATAAGTGTGGGACCCACAAATGCTTGTTGAAATAATTAAACCTTAAATCATCACCAATAAGTGTCAAAAATCTGTGTATAGATTTAAGAGGACAAGTATATTGACAATCATCATGAGCAGCAACTCTTGAATGTTCAAATCACTGTGTGCATCTGGTAGCTCTAGTATGATTTCGTAAACATGCAAATGATTCTTGATAAAAACAAGAATTTAGCATAAAAAAGGCTTTGATAAAATGTCCCAAATGACTTGATAAACCTGCATGATTCCAAATTGAATGGTTCTAGTTATGATCAAAGTGACTCGACGCTGTACTATCCAGGAAGAAAAATCTAGTAGATAACAATCTTATGATTTCAACCTCCCACAAAAATTCAAGATTATGTTTTTAGCTTTGTTTTAATTACTAGTTTTCAATTTTAGTTACATTCATTAAATTTAGTTAGTAAATGTCGGACTATGTATCAGAACTCTCTCTGGGATTTAATCACTTAAAAGGGTCACGCCTGAGGTGACCAAACTGGTTTTCACATGTTAAAAGAGTCACATCTAAGGTGACAAATAGTTTTGTTTTAAAATGATGGCGTCTGAGGTGATCAAAGGTTTTCTAAGTTAAAATGATCATGTCTGAGATGATCGAATGCTCAAAATCTCATAACAATAAGAAAAAGAATACGTGAATGAATGGTGATAAGGTCAAACTAATAAGTATGAGCCATTCGCACAACTGGACCATGAGTATGGACCAGTCGTTCGATTGGACCATACTTATGAACCAGTCACCCGAATGGGCTATAGTCGGTTACATATGTTCATCACTCCCAAATCGCCCCAAATCGCCCGACTATTCCATTACTCTGCCCAATTTTCAATTGATCATTCTAGACCACTGATTGTTGAGTACTGACGATTTCTAGTGATTGTACAGGTAAAGTGTGGCGCAATCCACTCAAATGTCCATCGATTTGTGACTAAATTATTGAATTTAGACCCTAAACAGAACTGAGACTTAGTTTTCCTAAGAAACTAATAAAACTAAGCACATTGTGAAAATAAAGGTTATTAGGTGTTATGTCAGTCATTTGCGAAACTAATGAGCCAAACCACGAAGTCTAACATTAAATTTTGCTCAAAAATTTCAATTTGAATTGAACAGTTAGTCTGTCATGCGAATGCACACCGTGATGAACTTCAGTCACACGACTGAGCTGGGCGAATGACTCAGTCGGCTGAATGAACGAGGCGTATGAGCTTAGTCACCCGACTGAACTCAGTCGCAGGGTAAGTCGCCCGACTGAACTCAGTCGTAGGATCAGTCGCCTGACTAACTCATTCGCATGCTTAGTCTCCCGAGTGAAGTCATTCGCATACTACATCAACCGACAGAACTCAGTCGTATGGTTCAATCACATGATTGAACCAGACTGATCTTAAACAGTTTAAGTTGCAATGGTTTCCGTTATGTGTAAATCTAATGTTTATGTGTCTTGTGTTACAGAATCATGGCAGATAGGTGGATCATTAACAGCAAGAACAACATTTGTGCTCACTTGGACACCACCACTTGGAATGCTGCCAAGTTTACTGGTATTATCGCATTTCTGAGGAGATCGAGGATCCGTAGAGCGATATCTGCACCATGCACACCCTATCGGTCTATACAGCAGGCCTTCTGGGAAGGTGCATTTGTTAACCGATCGACTGAGCCCTACTGTATACGTAGCACCATATTTGGTCAGGAGATTGAGGTCACAACGGCCGATCTAAGACGAGTATCAGATTTGGGAGATGATGTTGGCTACCCAACCAGACTACATCATCTTACCATAAGGGGATGCTTTCTACGAATGAGGTACTTTGGGGACATCAACGCAGGTGTGCTCAATAAGAGCAACATGTGTCCCCAGTTCAAGTACCTAGCACATGTCATTCTGAAGTGCATTGCTTCTCGAAGGGGTGGATTTGATGATTTATCGGACCAAATCCAGAATGCCTACGTGGCACTGGTGCTGAATCACCCCTTTAGCTTCTCCAACATGATATTCTCCTACTTGATCAAGAAATTAAAGGCCAAAGGCAAGGAAGGCTTCTGCATGTACCCGAGATTCCTACAGATGATCATTGACGAGAAGATTCCTTCGCTGCCTAAGAAGAGTCATGATGTTGTCTTACTCGAGATCATGGATGACACCACTCTTGGGAGAATGAAGGTTTACAGGGGCAAGCAAGTAAAGCCCCCTGTAAAGAGGTTGTTTGGGCAGTTAGATAGAGAAGACTACGTGCCTCCAGCTCTGCGAAAGTGGCGTCATGATCACAGGGACTCGGACATTGAGCAGATTGCTCTACCCTGGATGACTCCGATGGTGATGATCATGATGCTGATCAGGGAGGGGATGGACAGGGTGGACCCGAACCAGCTCCTATACACCGTGTGACTTCCAAATGGAGGAGGAGGAGTCAGATGATGAACCTCTGGTGCGAATGGCGGGAAGCCGGGTCGTGGCCACTAAGAGAGGTCTTGAGGTGGTTGGAGGACGCTGGGGTGCATCTGGGAAGGCTAGTACTCATCCATCATACACCCCAGACCAGCCCAGTAGCCAAGGGGGAGCCTCTGTGCCTAAAGGCTCGAGGAGGAAGAGAATGGCTCACCCCTATTACAAGAAGAGGAAGAGGCTAAGTTTACAGTGACCTCTACTACTGCCACATCCACCACCTCCTCCACTACTACTGCCACTACCACTCACTCACCTACCACCACAGCTACCACAACCAATACTAACACTTCACCCACCATCACTACCACAACCACTCCACCACCCATCTACACTACTTCCACCACCACTACAGCCTACCCATCACCACCCACTCATATACCACCACCCATATTCACTAATACCACCACCACCACCACTAGCCACCAACCCGAACCATCATCCCACCCGATACTCCCCACCAGATCATCTCTACCTCCCATTAGGGTAGAGGATCAGCTATGAGCACTAAACCGAATGTTGCTAAAGCTGTGGGCTGCTAATGAAGAAAGAACTGCCCAAATATGTCAGCTTATGGAGCAAAACGCTGCCCAAGCTCAGCAGATATCACAGCAGGCCCAACTCATTGATTATCAGACTCAGCAGATGGCTGCATAGGGTCAGCAAATTGCCCAACTCCAGGAGCATCATGTCCAATCATCAAGGAGGATAGAGGAGTTGGAGGCTGCAAACAAGTCTCTGATGCTCAAACTGAAGGATTCGAAAGATGAGCCTCTGATGATTGGACAGGGTGATGATGATGATGACAATGATGAAGATGATGATGAGAGTGATGAGGCCAGTGAGGATGAAGAGACAAGGGATAGGCAAGAGAGACGCACAAAGAGAAATCAAGGAGATGAAACTGCATCTACCTCAACTCAGTGCCAAGAGAGACGCACAAAGAGAAATCAAGGAGCCTCATCTTCTACCCAACCTATAGATGCGCTGCGATTTAGGGCAAAAGTAATGCTTAGATATCTATGTATTTGAAAGATTTTGTACTTGAATATTGTATTAAAACTTTGTACTTAATGTTTATCTATATATGTTTAATGTGTAAGTGGTTTGATTATCTTGATCCTTGACTAACGATTGATGTGTCAAATGTTTAAATCAAGCAGATCAAACATCTCAGCAAGACGAGTATGATGTTACTCCCTTTCAGCAAATCAAGTCTCAACTTAGAATGATTCTTGATTTGCAAGGGATCGTCCGAAGTTCCGTAAGCTATACTCCTGAAAAAGGAGAAATCATTCATGACCTTACGAATGCACAACTTGTTGAGATGTTCCGGCTAAATCTGGACGAGATAGTGAAGGATGCTCCAACTGTTGAAGTGGTCAGTAACAACGAGCTTAATGATGTGGACGAGATAGAGATTGAAGACGTCACAACCTAGCATTATCCAGAGTATGATAACAAAGAGGGAAATGTAGTCCCCAATATAGGTGAAACTCTTGTCAATGATACGTTTGAAACAATGGATAAGATGGAGCAAGAGTTGGAGAATAATAAGGATCATGCCCAAGCCTCAGACGCCGATGTCAACATCAAAAAGGCTGAATGGGCGGTCTGTTTTGCAGAGATCCGAGCACAACGCACTGCTCCAAACCCGAGTGCCTACACCAAGCTCTAAAAAGTGAATAAGCGTGTGAAGGTGTCAGGAAAGATAATAGCATGGGCATACTTTGAGGATCTAAATGTATATGCTATCAAGAGGGAAAAGGGAATCGAGTACTTTAGATTTCCACATGATCTGATGACTCTCCTTAGTTTTGAGCTCAACCAACTGGCAAAACTAAACCTGTTATATGCTGACCCAAGGAAAATATCACGCTGGTTTGAGGTTGCTTTGAAGGAGAGTACCACACCAGGTGGGTCCACCTCAAACCTCAAAAACCGACGAGGTATATTAGACGATCTAAAGTTTATTCCATTACTAGCAAGCCAAAGATAATGCTGTAGTGGAGTCCTCCGCGTATAATGTCAAGAATCCCTCTAAGGGAAATGCCTCAGGACTTCACTCCACACTTTAAGTGGTGATACTATGATTGGAGAACAGGTGAGGCGGTCATAGTTTTGAATGGAGAATGTAATATGGAAACTATCAGGGTATTTGACCCAATGGGGCTAACCAACTTGTCTTTTGACGATGTCTACACTTTATACAAGTGGTCACTGTTATTTGACGCACAAGACATTGTACAAGCCCTCCGGTTCTAAAATGTGATAAGACTCCGCTTTGCATTTGAAATACATGCAGGAGTTACAAGGGAGAAGAAGTACAAGAAATTTGAAGAGCTGATGAAGAATGTTAGACAATAGATGTAAACTAGGTCCAAGGGGGAGTTTATTGATACATATGTACCTAGTTTAGGAACTTAATGTAAAATGTCTTTCATGTCTTACATATACATAATTGAATGGGTATGAATGAAATACAATGTGTGGTTTATGCTTATAATGTTTAATATTTCATTGTTTATTGTGTATTGAACTAACTATATAGGTTTGTGGTTGTTTACATAGTTCTTAGTCAATAATGGTTGAGAAACATGGTTAAACTTAATCGTGTGAAGTTCTCATGTGAATGGACCATGCTAATGGACCATACGCATGAATACTTCATGCTGATAGACAAGTCGCACGACTGAACTAGGAGACTGTATCAGGCACACGATTGAGACATAAGATTGACTCAGTCGCACGACTTCAGTCGTGCGGTTGGAACAATCGTATGATTCAGTCGCACGACTGAACCATACTAATGGTTCAGTCGCACTAATGACAAACCTTAACCTATAAATACCACTTAATTCGTGGAAAAACATAAAAATTCTAATACCTACGCACATAATCGTACCCTAGCCGTCCAGAGACTGAGGAACACTTGTTCCAAGTTCATAGATCGCAGTTAATCATCTTGCAATCACTCTTAACGTTTTGATTCATTATTTGATTGATTATACTAGCGTTCTCACTGATTGGATCACCAATGAAATAGGATTACGCACTATTTGGTTTGGTATACACGTAAGTCAGTTAGTACTTCGTTAACAGTGGGTGAATGTTTTGGTTTGATTTATGGTATGATTATATTTTATATGTGTTCATGTTGCTTGGAATGTTAGAACTAAGCTTAAGGCATGTTTGGATGTGAATTTAAGGACTGATATGATGTTCTTAGTTAAAGTTAGTTGTTCATGCGCCTTAGTCCCCAAGCGCTAGAAGTTCATGCACCCAAATAGTTCTCATTCGCCTTTAATTATACCTAAATTGACTAAGTGTACCCATGCGCCATAATAGTGCTCGGTCTCCCAAAGTGCCTATGAGCCTAAGTCAGTAGTGCCCATACGGCTGAAATGCCGCACAAATTGACTATGTGTAGCTCATGCGCCCATATTTTACTCATGAACCTAAAAGTTTCCCATGCGCCTAAGTGTTCCTATGCGCCTGAGGGTTCATGCACATGCATAGTACTCATGCGCCTGCATAGTACCCATGCGCCTAATGCCTTAGAATTATCTTAAATTTTGGGAAAAAAGAAGTTTTAGGCTTTGACATGGGATGTTCCCCGGGATAATGTATGTTGATTATATGATGTCTTATGATGATGTATGATGAAGATACGCATGCTTATGTTATGGATGTTAATGTCATGTTTCCTTTATGTTTCCGTATTATGTATATTTCCGTTGCTTTGCATGGTATGTAAGTATCAATAAACATAAATTATATTATGTAATGAAAGCAGGAATTAATGTTGATAAAAAATGGAAAATAAGAAAGAATGAATAAACAAACAAAAAGTCTTGCAAGCAATATGAAAGGAGGTTCACAGCTCATTGAGGAGTTGTTAGCTCAATTGTGTTCGGTTTATCAAACCCATGAGGATGCACACAAGGGTTTAATCCTTGTGATTCACCAGATGTATGAGACCCTTGTCGCTTGGCCTGGTACTTGTGCCAGCACTTGTGCATGATGTAAGAACTCTATTTATACACGACGGCCTAGTACTAGCACTTGTGCATGATGTTTAGGGTATTAGAGCCAAAGAAACCGAAACATAAACTAAGAATGGGACAAGATGGAAGGATGTTATGTGATTTATGTGCTTTTAGTATATTTAGATATTGATGTAGTCAGGATAGGAGATGCTTGGGGTATGAAGAATAACGTAAGTGGTTAATCATAACTAGCCACTATAGTTCGAGACTTACTATACTTGACATAAACTGAGCTATTACCTTGAATGACTATGTTGGTGTTTTAATCTTATAGCGTGTTTAAAAGATGACTAGAGGTAGATCTTCTAAGGCTTCTCGAGGTGGAGACTGTTGTGGATGTGGTGCTAAACCACGAGTCATGAGAGGAAAGACTAAAGTTCGGGAGACGGCTCATGAAGAGCCCAAGACCCCTCATCTAGAGGCTAGGGATGAGAGTGCGAATCCGAGGGCCTTAGTAAAGGAGACTATTATTTAGGAGGTTCACCAGGTCATGAAGATGATTATACCGTCTATGTTGATCGAAGTGATTAAGGCCAAAATGGAAGGTGGAAGGAAGGAGAGGGATAGTCGTACAAAGGAGAAAGAGTGACCGGAGACTTAGACTGTTGTCTCTAATAACAAGGAGGAGGAAGAAGAGCCCATGCATGAGGCAACATGAGGCTGTATCTATGGGGCATTCCAGGGATGTAAGCCTTGGACTTTTGATGGCAATGGCACTGATGCTGCTGCTACTCATCAGTGGTGTTGGTGATGGAGGTTATACTTGATATCAACGAGTGTAGGGAAGACCAACAGTTGAAGTTTGCTATTCACTTTTCATGGACTCATCCTTGTGTTGGTAGGATAATATTGTCCAGGCTAAGGGCAGTAGGGCTATTGGGAGGATGAAATGGGTAGAGTTGAAGAAATTGGTAATTGAGGAGTTTTTCCCTCAAAGGTAAATGGACAAGGTTGAGAGGGAGTTCTTGCAGTTAGAGGCGGGAACCATGATACACCAGCAGTACACCACCAAGTTAAATGAGATGGCAAGGCTGGTGCTGGATCAGGTGACACCTCTGTCACGAAAGAATAGGAGATACATTGAGGGCTTGCCGGGGGACATTCTTAGGCACATGATCGTCGCCCGGCCGAGCACGTTTAGGTCGATGGTGGATCTGGTAGGGAGGTTGTGTGATGAGAGAGGGTTTGTGGTGGCTCAGGTGAGCAAGAAAGGTGGTGGTGATCATACTTGGAACGTGAAGAGGTTTGGGCATGGCGGGGCCATCCTAAATAACAAGGCTGTGAGGGTTAATGATCGGCATGTAGCCACACCCGGTGTGGGGTCGAAGATATGTGGCAAATATGGGAAGGAGCATGCTAGGGAATGTAGATGGGGGTTGAACATCTGTTTCAGTTGTGAGAAGATGGGACATGTGGCAAGAAATTATGGGGTGGTGAAGTGTTTTAACTATGGTGAAGTGGGTCCCATGAGCAGGGACTACAAGAAGCCTAGGGCTTAGAGTTCCGAGGTGACAAAGAAGGTAGGGAATGAATGGCAAAAGGTGTGCAGCAGAGTTTTCACAATGACTCAAGATGAGGCTACGATGGACCCCGATATTATGTCAAGTACGTTTCATGTAAACCAAACTCTTACTTCTATGTTATTTGATTCTGGTGCTAGTAAAAGTTTTATTTCTGTTGCATTCTACACTAATTTGCCTGCTAGAAGTAGAAATATAAATGAGCCCTTCCATATAGATACCGGCATAGGTTAGTCTACCAGGATTTCTAAGCTAATAGAAGGATGTGACGTAGAATTAGGTCATAAGTTTCCTACTAGACTATTTGTGAAGACCTTAGATGGGTTTGATATAGTCCATTTAATGGACTGTTTAGCGGCTTACAAGGCGAATATTTTGTGTCGCAAGAAAATGATTCGATTGACAGCTCCTAACAAGAGTTCGATGATGATTTACAGTGATCGAGTCACTCGATTCTAAGGTGATTTCAATGGTGGTGGTGGGAAAGTGCATGGGGCATGGGTGTATTGCTTACCTGTCCTACGTGAAAGATATGGACACATCAACACCACAATTGTTTGATGTACCAGTTTTGTGTGACTTTTTCGATGTGTTTCAAGAAGATTTACTTGGTGTGCCACCAAACCATGAGATTGAATTCCAGATTGACTTGATACCAAGTGCTCAGTCTGCCGCTAAGGTGTCATATCATTTAGCTCCCTCTGAGATGAAGGAATTGATGGAGCAACTGCAAGAGTTTCTTGATAAGGGGTTCATGAGATCGAGTATCTCTTCTTGTGGTGATTCGGTCTTATTTGTCAAGAAGAAGGATGGTAGTATGAGGATATGTATTGATTACATTGAGTTTAATAAGTTGACGGTGAAGAACCGGTACCCGTTGCCAAGGATTGATGACCTGTTCGATTAGCTCCAAGGTGCTAATTGGTTTTCCAGAATAGATCTTTGATTTGTTATCACCAATAAAATGTGAAAAAGAAGGATATTCCTAAAATGACTTGTCGTATGCGTTATGGACATTACAAGTTCCTCGTTATGTCTTTTGGTTTGATCAACACGCCAGCTACTTTTATGGACTTGATAAATCGAGTGTGTTAGCCGATGTTTGATAAATCAAAAATTGTGTTATCAATGATATCCTGATTTGTTCAAAGAACGAGTAGGAGCATGTCGATCAAATTTAGGAAGAGATGGAGACGCTTAGAAAAGAGAAGTTGTATGCCATGTTCTCCGAATGTGCGTTCTAGTTGTGCGAGGTTCAATTTTTGGGTCACATGGTGAATCCTAAGGGGATTATGGTGGAATCGGCAATGGTGGAAGCGATGATGCAATGGAAGTCTCCAAACCATCCGATATTCATAGTTTCTTGGGGTTGGCGGGCAGATATAGAAGTTTCATCCAAGAATTTTCTAAGGTAGCTTCCCTATTAACTAAGCTGACCAGTAAAGATATGAATTTTGTGTGGGGTCAAGAGCAAGAAGAGGCTTTCAAAGAGCTAAAGGCAAGATTGACTCAAGCTCCTGTCTTGTCATGACCCGAAGGAAACAAGGATTTGGTGGTCTATTTAGACATTTCTTATTCGGGGTTAGGTTGTGTATTGATACAACGATGAAAAGTATAGCTTACGCATCCCGATAGATGAAGGTTCATGAGGTTAATTACCCTACTCATGACTTGGATCTAGCAGTTGTGGTCTTTTCATTAAAGATTTGGAGGCACTACCTGAACCAGATGAAGTGTACCATCTTCACTGACCACAAGAGATTAAAGTAAATTTTCGAGCAAAAAGATTGGAATATAAGGCAGAGGCGATGGTTAGAGCTTATAAAAGATTATGATTGTGAGATCCATTACCATCCGGGCAAGGCCAACGTAGTGGCGGATTCCCTTAGTCTAAAGGAGGAGCCTGAACCAATTCGGGTGAGGGATTATCAGTTGGTTATGAACTCAAATGTAATGACGTAGGTCGAGGAGTTTCAACATGAGGCATTGAAAGAAGATTAACTTAACTCCGAAAGGATGAGAGGTCTAGTCGTGGAGTTGGGTGAAAACACTTCACGTGTTAGAACCCGATTTAGACGAATGTGGATTCCTCATTATGTGGATTTATGTGGAAATATTTTGGATAAAGCTCATAAAACTTGATACTCCATTTATCCCAGTGCTATAAAGATGTATCAAGATACAAAGAAAGACTACTGTTGGTCGGGTATGAAGTGCAACGTAGTGGGGTATATGAGTATGTGCCTTACTTGCTTGCAAGTGAAGGCATAGCATCAGAAGCCATACAGGAAGATCCAACCCTTGGATATACCTAAGTGAAAGTGAGAAGATATCACCATTGACTTTTTAATGAAGTTACCGCCTACCACGAGAGGGTATGTGTAAGGCCCCATTCCTGAAACACTTAGGTATATCCAAGGGTTGGATCTTCCTATATAAAAAATTGCAGTGGAATTACTTAAAACCATTACACATAAAACATAAAGAACAAATTTACATTTGTTAAATCATTGCAGTGGAATTACTTAAAACCATTTCATATATAAAATATTGCTTTTCCAAAGCAATACAATGTATTTAACTATTACAAAATATTGGCGTTTGAATTACATCACAAAAACGTCATCATTCAAACAAATGGATGTCATAAAAAATGCCAAGTAGCTGCCCCGTGCCATCCTCAGCAACATTTACCTGCCAACTAGAAACATATAAAAGTCAGCGTTGCTGAGTGAGTTCTAGTTTTATAAAATAAAATTTTTTTCTTCCATTTTAAATCGTGCATTACTTTCATACACGAAGGTCTCATCTTGGAAGGGTATCATTCGGTTCAAAAAACAGGGCAAGTTGAGTACGAGGTGTATATAGCCTTTCCGAATCATTGCTCGTGTAGGTAAGGTGGCTTATAGGTTGGAATTACCACTAAAGGACATTGAAGAGAATGAATGGCTCAATTATGTGGAGCAACCAGTGGTGATCATTAATCGAAAGGAAAGGAGGTTACAAAATAAACTGATTCCCTTTGTGCGAGTACAGTAGAAACCTAGAAAGGGATTTGAGTCTGTTTGAAGAATAATAGGTTTTAGGGACGAAACCTATATAAGGAGGTGGTGTAGGGATTATATGTAAAGGCTGATGCAACCCAAACACAAAAGTCTTTTCTGCATGCATGCACAAGTATACTGAAGTCGATTTCTTCGAAAGGTTCACACCAACATTAGAAATATTCTAAGTGTGAAATCTTCCAAAGCAAAGACCAATATCTTCTAAATCCAAAGATGAAGTCTTCCGAAGCTTCAGAGACAAGTCTTCCGAAGCCGACACTATAAGACGGATTTCTTCCAAAGACTTTTAACACATGCTTTATCTGATGTACTTTTCATAAAGCTATACTCCTTTCCGCTGCAACTCTGTAAAGTCACCAACTTTCATAAGTTGGTGAAAAGGTCCATGCTTTTGGTAACTGTACATTAAGGTCTTGAGTCTGTAACTTTCTACATTATGTACTTAATCCTTTTTGTAATATATTAGGATGTGAGCTATGAAATGTCATAGTCACAAGTTAAAAGGCAATCTTCCTTTTGACTCTACAATTGATTTTGTTGTGGTCTTGTCAATTGTATCCAGCTGGCTTTCATAGTATGGCCAACTGTAGGATGTAGTATATGTATCTCAAGTACGTGTACTTTCTGAATATGTTTTGTAACATTTGTAATAGAACTTTAGAAAGCAATATAATGCGATCTTGAAAACCAACTCCTAGTGTATTTTTGCTATCTTGTTCTGTCTCTTATTTACTTGTGTTTTTAGTATCATCATAAAGATTAACCAGTTTCCTATTTCATCTGTTAAGTATTCTTTGCATCTCTCCTTACTGTGTTGTTGTGTGGTAATTGCATACCCTTCACCCGTCCTGCATTTCGTATCAGATCAATCCAGGCTCTTGATATATGATCTCACCATCTTGAGAACCCTCACACACATAAAATACCTAACATCTCAATGGTAGCCATTTCTAAATCTTATATGGAAACTAACCATGACAAAGTCCCCACTGATCACTCTTGATGACTTTGATACCTCATGCCTAAGAATGGAAGGTTTCATCACGTCTCTAGACTCAAGAATGTGGGAGTCTGTTGAAAATAAACCTTACATACCAAGCACCTCTTCTGCTACTGGTGGTGATAATATCTCCTAGGCTATGGATGACTACTCAAATGAAGATAGAAAGAGAGTAAAGATTGACCGGAAGGCCATGACAACCATTCAGACTACTCTTCCAAACTCTGTATATAGAGGTTTCAAGAAATGCAAAACAGCTAAGTAGCTGTGGGATGCATTGAAACTAATGTATGAAGGTTCCTCTGAGGCCAATGAGAACAAGAAGGATCTCCTGAAGCATCAGTTTGAAAATTTCACTTTCAAAGCAGGTGAAACCATGACTCAACAATACTTCAGTTATGTTGAGATTATGGATACCCTAGTGGATGGAGACGTAGTTCTTGAGAACAAAGACATTCTAAGGAAGTTCGTTTCCTCACTTCCTAGGCAATGGACACACTACTGTTTGGTTATCAAGGGAACTGAGAAGCTGAAAACTCTCACTATGATAGTGTTGTATGGGATTCGCAATGGTTACTAGATGGAGATGAACATGCAAGGTCATCTGGAAACTCCAACAATCAAATGGATTCAGCCCTTCATTTGGTTGAAAGGGATAGTATAGAACCCCAACATCATCTCATATACTACCCTGACAACTCACAAAAGGGTCCTTTCATCACCTTCCCTGAGACACCAAGGGAGAACTATACTCAAGGAAGCCCATTCCAAGATACAAGTTCTTCTCAAGTCTTTGTGTCTTTTGATGAAAGTTATGGTAGCTTTCTTTTCACTCTTGAAGACCTGGACTGTATCCATCTAGATGATCTAGAGTATACAGAGATAGTCCAGCAAATGGCACTTCTCACTCACAGAGCTAAGAAGTTCTACAAGCGGACAAGAAGAAAGTTTCCCAGCAATATAGCTAGTTAAAAGTTTGGACTGGACAAAAGCAAAGTAAAATGTTACCACAGTAACTTGATGGGCCACTTTGCCAGGGAGTGCAAGGCACCAAGAGAAATGGTGGCCAGGCACAATCCAGACCAAACTACATTGATAAAGCTACCCAGAATGACAATCCAAAGCAGCAGGCTGCAGTTGTTGTTGAAGAAAGAGGCTTTGATTGGAGCTTTTAGGTGGAAGATGCTTCTCCAAATCAAGCATTGATGGTAGATCATGATGAAGCCAAGGCATTGGATCATCTTTGTACCCGTGAATGTATTGCTAAAGTAAACAGATACAGGTCCTACTACTTAGAAATATGATCTGATCTTGAGTCCTTAAACATCTTAAAAGCTAATTTTAGAAACACTGAAAGTGATTATAAAAAAGATAGAGAAATTAGAGAAAACCATTTTAGTTATAAAACATGAGCATACAAATTGTAGGACTTAAAGAGACCCCTTGAGTTATAAAACATGAGCATACAAATCCTCCACACACAATCTTGTCTGTAACATCACCTAGGTGTGGAACTTGGGAGGATGAGCTTCCTCTAATAGACCCCTTGAGTGAAGAGGATGAAGAAGTGATAGTGAAGAATTCCTCTGAGAAGAGTGAAGAGGAGGATTCTAAGAAGGGTCACTATCCTTCTGAGGATAAGAAGAAGATTGTGATGACCAAGTCTATGAGGAAGAACTTGATCAGAAAGAGCAAGAGAAAAGCTTGGAAGGCTCAAGAGATCAAGGCCATTTTGACTCTTAGCACAAACAAGTTTTTATCTCTGTAGGGTTTGAAGTAGTAAAGACTGAAGACATCAACCTAAACTCTTCTTCCAAGAGTTCTGGTTTATGTTCAAATCATCTAAGCATCAAGAAGAAGGCTGATCTGTTGTGTATCACTACTACACAACCTGGACCATCAAACTCCAAGAATAGTTCTCAGCTCAAAAGGATTATCTCCGCATCAGCAAAGATGAAGGTGGAGAAGGGATGTGATCAAAATTAGTCTTGTTATCAACAGAAGGCTCTTGGGAAGAAGAAAATGGAATATGTCATGTGTGAAAGTACTTCTAATCTTGTTAAGGATTGTCCATACAATCCAAGAGGTACTTTCACATGACCAAGAAAAGAAATTCCAAGAGTTCCAAGAAGATTTCAACTTCGGAAGGAAAGTTTGTTTCCTTCGGAAGCTCCAAAACAAAGAAGAAGGTAATGAAAAATTGCCTTCGGAAGAAAATTTGGTCTCGGAAGCAAGGAATACCTCCGAAGCACTGAAGTCTATTGTAGTGTTTGCAGAATCTTCCGAAGGTCTACTCATCAAAACTTCCGAAGTCTCAAAAGCTTTGAAGTGTTGAAGGTCAAGTCCAAACTGTTGGATTCTTTATGCCCAAGATAAATAGAATATTGATGTGGTTAGTACGTAATGATCCAAGTCGGGTCATACAAAATAACAAGCTTGCCAACACTAATATTAATATTTAATTGATGATATGATCATGCAATTGAATAAATACACCAATTTAGAAAATGGGGTTTCTAAATTAATTGCATATGAGATGAAACAACTTATAAGGATACTTTGTTTATGGACATTATTTGTAATGTTATTTAAGTTGGTTAAATAACATCAAATAATAATAATAGTGTGTGTATAAGTTATATAATTAAAAGGTT
>BJCM01082670.1:4090-21048 GCA_018326385.1 Flaveria bidentis | reverse complement strand
TTTGTCTTCAGACTTTGTCTTCAGACTTTGTCTTCAGACTTTGTCTTCAGACTTTGTCTTCAGACTTTGTCTTCAGACTTTGTCTTCAGACTTTGTCTTCAGACTTTGTCTTCAGACTTTGTCTTCAGCTGATGTAGACTTCTTCAGTTGTTATGATGCCTGTGGGACTTAAAAGGTTTTTCTGATCTGGCTCATTGGTTCTTTTGGTCCAACAACAAGAAAAGACCAAGAATCCAGGTAAGAAACATTGTTTAATCATTTCTTTAAGAGTAAATTCAGATTCTAGGGCTTGGGGTTTTTGAAAGTGGCAAAGAATCACCCAAAACTCACGTTTTTGTGTAAGAAAAATTGTAAAAAGCTTTGATATAGCTTCTTGGGTGATAAACAAAAGATTTGGGTGTAAAAGATCGAAGTTTTGGGTCAAAAATGGGTTAGTTCGTAATTTCAGCCTATTCTACGAAATTATGAGTTCATTCAGCAAAATTGTGTAGCCGTCAAGCGAAACTGCTCGCAAAACTAGCATAGAAACTGCTGATCTTGCAGCGAAATTAACAGCTAAACTAGGTTGAAATTAACTTCTTTGTGTTAACTTATCTGCAGGCTGTATGGTGTGACCCTTGCTTACAAAGCTTGATTGAGAAGCTACTCCCTAAGTCCAGGTGAGTCCTAGATCCCCTATTTTAAAGGTTTTAAACTTGTTTGGGGCTAGAAATGCATACTAAATATACGATTTAAATGACCAAGATTTCAAGAGGTTTTAACCGGAAGATCGAGTTTTCTATAACAAAATGTGCTATATAAAAGCACTAAAATAAAAAACATTTCACACTGACCTGGTAGCACGGCCCCAGCCAGAGGCGTTGCCCCTTGGACCACACTAAGGGCCGCTGCCCCTAGGACCCTGTTGTCAGGGGTTGCCACCCCTGAACACCGGCTATCTGCGGAGGGTCGGCTTTGTTCTATGATGACTTGTACTTGTTGTACATATGTATGTGCATGTGAATTGTAAAGCCGCATTCCCGGGACGCTTATAGCTGGATCCTCATCGCACGTATAACATAAAATTTCATTTGCCTCATGAAAATATTGCAGCGGAAACATTCAAAAATGGCATCTCATTTTATTTTAAAAACTTTTTCCAAATAATACATCGTCAATTAGTTACAAAATATATTGTTACATTACATCACAAAAGCATTAAATAAATGGATGTCATCCCAAAAGAGCTGAGTAGCCACCTCGTGCCATCCTCAGCAATCATTACCTGCCAACTAGAAACACATCAAAGTCAGCATTGCTGAGTGAGTTCTAATTTTATAAAATAAAACATACTTTTCTTTCATGCGATCATACATCATACGTACACATAGATAATAATTATATTATCGTCATCCTTCGTTAACTTCTGTTCATTCATTCATTCTTACTTTCATTCGTTCGTTCATCATTACATCTTTTTCTTTCATCATCACCATGAACTTTACCCTTCATTCTCGTGGTACTGGATCTAAGCCTATAAAAGACCTTCATCGGTGGTGCTCGGCACCAAATAGTCACAATACCTAAGGTAAAGTTCGGGTATACCATTGTCATATGCTATGCCCTTCAGTCTCGTGGTATTGGACCTAAGCCTATAAAAGACCTTTATCGGTGGTGCTCGGCACCAAATGGTCACAGTACCTAATGCACATAACAATGGTTCATACATATGGTCAATCACAAAGAAAGACCCCGATATGCATCCTCCCAGGGTAGCGAACCCGCACACCGTTGGTGTGACACCCTAGACATATCCCACATCGGTCGTGGACAGCAGAGATTGCTGGTTCATAAGGAATGTTTGGCCTCTAGCATCAACAACGCGTTTTGGGCGTATTGGCTGTGGATGAGAGGAGAACTCCATAGTTAAGCGTGCTCAGGCGGGAGCAATCCAGGGATGGGTGACCTCCCTGGGAAGTTTTCACCTCGGCAACCAAAAGCAAATCCGTGAGCTCCTCGTGGGCAAAGCGGATAATATTGTTGATGCGATGGGTCGGGTGTGACAGAATGGTGACAGAATGGGCCGGGTGTGGGACATACCTCACCAAGGATGGTGACTTCTCAAGCTCATCGAGGACCATGAGTCCAAACAGGGGGTGCTTGTGACACCCTACACATATCCCATATCGGTCGTGGACATGAGAGATTCCCGGTTCATAAGGAATGTCTGGCCTCTAACATCAACAACGCGTTTTGGGCGTATTGGCTGTGGATGAGATGACAATATTGTTGATACGATGGGCCGGGTGTGACAGTTGGGCTAACACCTTAATGGTGTGTCCCGACATACATTGCTTGCAAGACTTTTATTACTTTCATCATTCATTAATGCATGCATTCTTACTTCATGTTCCTCTTTCATTATCTTTCACTTTACGTTACATAATACTTCATTCATTCGTTAACATGACACGTAAAGCCACAGAAAAGATAAACATACATCATAATAAGGAACATATCATACACAGTCATCAGCATCATACAGGGCAACATCATACATACATAACATGCATAACCATGCAACATCATCATCATGCCCAACATGCTCTCTAAGGCCTCAATCATCACCTTAAATGCTCTTACATCACCTTAAGGCCTCAATCTTACTGGCCCTAATCATGCGAATGGACTCTCAATCGTGTGAATGAACCTCAATTGCACCTCATTCGGCCGTATGGCCTCCATTCGGTCGCCTAGCCCTAGCTGATGCAGAATGCAGTTCATCCCGAACCCAATCTGCCATTTTCGACCTCCAAGCTCATCTAAACCCATTCTAAGCACAAATCAACCATCCTAAACCTTTGGGAATGCATACCAAAACACCATTCAAGCACACCCAAGCTCACAAACAAGGCTCAAACGGATCATACACATACATACACACACGCATACGGGTCAAACATGCACACACTCAAAAACCCGATTTTCAGATGTGTTCCAGCCCCAAATCATTCAAAAACGTTTAAAGGAGGGGTCCTAGAACACACACAAACGACCACAACAAGAAGAGCTTTGATTTGACTCGCTTCTCAACGATTTTGGCTCACTTGAACCAACCCGAACCAACTTTTCTTCCTCTTTTCTTCCTTTTTCTCTTCTCCTCTCTTGTTTGGCTGAAATATGAGTGTGGGGAGAGGGTAAGGGCTGCCCTCTCCCTTTATATACCCTCACTCACCCGTCTTTCTTTCGTTGGCGAGTTTGGTCCCTCGACTTAGGACTTTATTTCTTTTTCCCCTTTCGTCGGCTTCAAAATAGATAAATAACCGGGTGTTACATGAATGGGCGATGCATGATGTTTATGATGATGTATGATGAGGTATGTGATGTCTATGTAATGCTATGTATGCTCGTATTGTGTTTCCTTACATTCCTATTATGTGTTGTTTCGTGACTTACGTGTTATGATTATGAAATGAACGAAAAGTATTATGTAATGTAAAGCGAAAGTTAATGATAATGATAAGATAATTGTAACAAAAAATAAATGCATGCATTATTGGAAGAACGATTGTAAGAAAGTCTTGCAAGCACTTTAAAGAGGTTCACACCTAATGAAGGGTGTTGGCTCAACGTTGTGCAGGTTAGCTATCCCGGAAGGATGCACACTAGGGTCTAATCTTTATGATTGACCATATGTATGGGATCCTTATCGCTTTCCCTAGGTACTAGACTCAACTTCGTGCACAATGTTCGGGGTCTATTAATAGACCTTAGGCCCAGTAACCAGCTTCGTGCATAATGTTCGGGGTATAGCACATGGCATTGGTTCGGAATGTAAGTAAGAAACATGATGAATTTATGAAAGATAAGTAAGGAAGACTATGAATGAAACCAAATGATAATGATGACGTATATTGAATGTAAGATAATGAATAATGATGGAAGATAATATCTATTTGTACGTATGATACATGATCGCGTATGAAAGTAAAAAAAGATTTTAAATGGAAGTAAAGTATTTTATTTTATAAAACTAGAACTCACTCAGCAACGCTGACTTTTATGTATTTTCTAGTTGGTAGGTAATTGTTGTTGAGGATGGCATGGGACAGCTACTTGGCATTTTTGGATGGCATCCATTTTCTAGAACTATGACGTTTTTGTGATGTAATGCAAATAATAATATTTTGTAACAGTTAACTACATTGTATTGTTTTGAAAAAGCAGTCATTAATATATGAAATGTTTTTAAGTTATTCCGCTACGATATTTTAGCAATTTTAAATGTATGTTTTATATTTTATGTGCGATGATTGTCCAAGTGTAAGCGTCCCGGGACGGGGCCTTACATTTGGTCCCTGTAATTTTAATAGTCAATTATTTTATGTCTAAACATTTAAAACAAAATTTCATGAATTACATTTTGAACCCCAAAGTTAATACACCCAAAACTTAATTTAAATAATAAGTTCATTTAAAATATTTATCAAACATAATAAACTTTCCCATTTAGTTATTTGTTGCCAAATGATACATGAAGATTTATACTTTTATGAAAAAGAATTATTTATAAGTAAATAAACTATTATACTTTGTTTAAATGATAAAATGAATAAAACAATTATCAATATTGCTTAAATTGCACATTCAACGCGTTTGATTCATTAAAATCAATAATAAAATTTTAACTATTGAATTTTCCATCGTTTGAAAGTTCAAAGTGACTTCAGGTTTGGTTTCATAATTTTGAAATTTAGCGGATGTTACAACCCCCGTGTTTGAAAGTTTGACAGAACAAAAATATTGTCCCCCGAAAAGTAAACGTGGAGGCATTCCACATGAAGCACGGGCTATACCCCACCTCAAGCACGGGGTCGTGCCCAACCAACTCTGCACATACGATCCAACCAACTTCCATAAGCATTATACTAGCACAAGGTCGTGCTCAAACACCCCAAAAGCATATAAATAGGAGCTCATTTGCAAAATTTTAGGGAGCTTTTGGGAAGGCCTAACTCTACTGAGTTCTCTCAAAAATCTAGACTTGAAGATCCTTAGGAGGCTTAGGAGGTGCATTCAGCACTTAGAAGAGGCTTGATATTGTCTAAACATCATCCACTATGGATCACTTATTTGATTGTTCTATTTCATCGATGATTTCATATTTATCTTCTATATTAGTTGTTGTTATGTTCAAGTTCATTATGAGCTAAAATCTTATTATCATCCTTATTTGATGAAACTTTTGTGATGAATAAATGGTGTGATTTATGTTATGTTAGTGTTATGGTAATATTGGGTAAACTTTTGATGGGTAGAATCTACATTTAAATGGGAAGTTATAAGCTTATGATTTGTAATTCTAAATATCATACAAGTATGAAAAATTCATGAACTAACTTTTATTCATAAAACTATTCATCATAATAAATCTATGGCTAATAAACTAGTAATAATTATTGCAAATCATATTACCTTTAACTTTCTAATCATTTGTGGGTTTCGTTTAATTAAATAGAGAAACCTATAATAATTATAAAGGTTTTCTAAAGTTAATGTGTAACACCCGGAAAATTTAAAAGAAAGGAAAAGTGAAGAAAAATAAAAAAAGTAATAAAACCCAAGTTGGGGGGTTAAAGGTGTAAAAAGGACAAAAAATATTATAATATTTTGTACAAAAGGTGGGTGTGGCCGCCCACACCCATGTTCCATCACCTTTTGTTCAGTTTAGAAGTTTCGGTTTTTGAAAAAGAAGAAGAAGTCAAATTTAAGGCATGAATTTGATATTTTCTAGTGTTCTTGGCTGGTTTTACCCTTGGGTGTATGCTTTTATGTGTTTGTATGTTCGGTTATGTGATTTTGGTGGGTTTTTAGGTGTTTGAACTCAACTGCATTCGAGTTTGAAGGAGTTCTACTTGAAAGTTGCAAGAGGTGAGTTCTAGATCTCCACTTTTATATGTTTTAACTTGTTTTGGTGTTGAAAATGTATTTTATAACGTTTTATTAATTTTGGGTGTGTGTACCCGTATATATATGTGAATATGTATGTGGGTGGGTGTATGTTTGGGGTGTTTTATGATTATATTCATGTTTATATCCATGTTTATGATGTTTTGAATGTTAGAAACTAATCTTAAAACATGTTAGAATGATGAATTGGGGACTGATTATGATTTTAGTTAAAGGTTAGTTGTTCATGCGCCTAAATAGTGGTCCATGCGCCTATGTCCCCATGAGCCTGAAACCCATACGCCCAAATAGTATCCATGCGCCTAGGATATACCTAAAATGCCCAAGTGTTCCCATGCACCCAACTGCCCATATGCCTAAGTGCCCAAGCGGCTAAGTCATGTCCATGCATGTAGAATGTTGCCCAGATGACTAAGTGTTGGCCATGCGCCTAAATAGTACCCATGCGTCCATAATTTCCCCATGCACCTAAGTCTCCATACACCTACATAGTACTCATGCGCCTGCATAGTGCCCATGCGCCTAAAAGACATAGAATTATTTCTAAAATTTTGGGAAAAGAGAAGTTTTAGGCTATGACTTGGGATGTTCCAGGGGTGATGTATGATGATTATATGATGTTGTATGATGGTTGTATGATGATGTTATGTATGTTTTTGTTATGTGTCTTTATGTTCCTTATGATGTATATTTTTGTGGCTTTGTGTGGTATGTTATTATCGATGAATGTAGAGTATTATGTAATGAAAGCGAAAATTATAATGATGAAAAGTGGAACATAAGGAAGAATGAATTAACGTATGAAAAAACTAATGAAAAGTCTTTTAGCAAATGTAAGGAGGTTCACACCAATGAAGAGGTTCACACCCAATGAAGGGTTATAGCTCAACTATGTGTGGTTTAGCTAACCTAGAAGGATGCACATAAGGGTCTAATCCTTGTGAATGACCATATGTATGGGACCCTTGTTGCCTGCCCCAGGTACTGGAGTCAGCTCTGTGCATAATGTTCGGGGTCTATTAATAGGCCTCAAGCCCAGTAACTAGTTTCGTGCACAATGTTTGGGGTATAGCACATGGTATTGGTTTGGAATGTAAGTAAGAACGATGAGAAATGTATGAAATGTATGGTAAGGAAGATAATGAATGTGAACGAATGATAACAAATGATGATGGAAGATAATAAATAAGATTATCTATGTGTATGTATGATGTATGATCAGGAATGAAAGTAAATAACGCTTTTAAACAAATGTAAAGTATTGTATATATTTTTATAAAACTAGAACTCACTCAGCAACACAAACTTTTTATGTATTTTCCGGTTGGCAAGTAAGAGTTGCTAAGGATGGCACTGGAACATCTACTTGGCTAATTTTGGACGACATCCATTTTATATTATGATAATGTTTTTGTGATGTAATGCAACAAATAATGTTTTGTAACTTAACAATGGTATATTATTTTGCAAAAGCGATTAATAATATATAAATGGTTTTAGTTAAATGATTTCACTGCATTGTTTAAATAAAGATTATGTATTTCTAAGTATGATGGGCAATGATTATCCGACTGTAAGTATTCTGGTAACGGGGCCTTACATAATGGTATGTTATAAAAGAACTTGCTCAATTATATTTCTAACATTAAGTTATTTTTTTAGAAATCATATGTTAAAAGGCTGCATAATTATTACCTACATCACTAGGGGCTTGGTGGTTGTGTAGGAAGTGACTCGATGCAACTTTCCTTGTTACCACAAAGTTGGTTTACGATAAATCTATTTTGGCTCTCATTTATAAACTTAAACATAACTAACTTAATCTATATCCTTTATCACACCACACAATTAATCACAAATACATAAGTGTAATCTAAATTAAGATGATAGCCTTACTTACCTAATCATCCCCAAAAGTCTCAAACTTTACTTTAAATTAATGTTTAAAAAAATCTTTAAAAATTGGTTACATTAATGCAACAAATCATTTGCTCAAATCAAACTCATCATGATATTCAATTACAAGGTTGTTGAGTACGCTCGATGTCCACGAATTAGTACTCGGTTCTTACCAACACTATATTATCGCATGACAAGTATACTCACCTTTTGTGTGTGTACTTTAATATAAGTAAAACACAATTAAAACTGAATTTGTGTGAAAAATCCCATTAAAATATATGTACCTTTCACATGCATAAAGTTTATGGCGTCATTACCGGGGACACATTATAGTTTTGAAAGACAATCTTAATTTTTGTCTATCTTGTTTATTCTTGTTGATATATTTTGCTTAAATTTGTTTTTCTTGTTTAGTTAGGTTAGTTTAGGTTCCCTTTAGTTAGTTTAGTTACATTTTCTTGGTTCATTTTAAGCCTTGTTTAGTATATGTTTTCATAAGTTACTGTATGTCCGACTCGTCTAGTCTTGAACTTGCTTTGCCGTTCTTAAAACCCGAACGATTTTTCCGTTGAACGTTACGTGAAGGACAACACCAAGCAGCAAAAATCATCAAAGAAATCGCTTTGGAAGGTACACTATCTGAAAAAGACATGGCTAACCAAGATGAGGAAATAAAGTTGATGCACTATGCCACACCGTCAATTGATGGTTATGAGTCAAGTGTCGTTCAACGAGTAATATTGGTCGCCGGTTTTCAAATTAAGTCTGGAATTATCCATCTCGTAGAAAACTCCATTAAGTTCCATGAATTGAAGGGTGAAGATCCTAACGCTCACATATCATGAACTTAAGGAACTAAGAGATCAAGTGTATGAAAACTCAAGGGTTTACAAAGAAAATACAAGGAAACTCCATGATCTCTGACTGAATGAAAACAAATGATTCCATGTGAGAGTGTGTCGTATTGTATAATTATCGGTTATGCTTATTTCCTGGGAAATGAAGTTTTGATAGTCTACACTATATACAGCTAAAGATGTTTATCCAAATGGTATTATCGATATTGAAAACAATGAAGGGTTAAGTTTCAAAGTCAACGGTCATTGCTTAAAACCATACACCAATGGACCGACAAAGATCTTTTCAGAGGAACTAAACCTCCACCCAACAAAAACTAAGTTTGGGTAAGGGTTTCACCAAAGAACCGAAAACAAAATGTGGCATCTGCATATAGATTTTCTTTGATTTTTTTTTGCCTTTTATAGGATTAGAAAAGGAAACATGGGCTCGTGCCTCATCAAGCATGCCTTTTGCACCATCCAAATCCCTCCCTGTGATCTCTGCTGATAACTCTAGGCAAACCAATGTATTGTTGAACTTATCCAAAAAACTTCAAGAAATATAACTCGTCTTTGTTAACTGCTAACTTGCTAAATTAAGCAACTACACTTCACACTATCCCATTTAGATATTTCTAATGTGTGTAGGTTTCTTTTATGAACCTAATCTAATGTTAAAAGTGGCTTGCACGCTATTGAAAGTCTTGTTTTGCTTCCTTAGACTCTCGACTTTAATGTATTATGTAGTCATAGATTGTTAAGATTTTAAATGGTCAATTGTCTTGTTTAATTATTTTAGGATATTAAATGTACCTTTATGAATGATTTGGCACTGATAAAAATTAACCGGGATAAGCATGTAACACGTAACACATCAACCCTTAAATGAAAAAACTAAAACCTAGTGTCGTACTGAGGGGCATGCCCCCATCCCTAGGGAGACACTCCCCATGCCTAACATGTTTCAGCACTAAAACAACTTTTGCAGCTTCTGTTCATACTGATTTCAACTTTCGACCTTTACAATTTGTTTTTAACACACTTGAACCCCGCATCATCTTCATTTTGATCATTTTCTTATTTTCATTCAAGTTTTCTTCATCATCTTCATAAAAGGTATTTTTAATCATCCCCACTTCATAATATTGTTAGTATTCGTGTTAGTTAGGTGATTAGGTTTCTTAATAGCCGAAACTATAGCATTTGCATATATTTCTTGATAAAAATTCTTGTTTGTAGGAGGATTTAGTGTTTAGGGTTAGTTTAATCTTTCATGTTTATGCTTGTATTATGTTGTTATGATGATTACCTTCAAGAACCCGTGACTTAAAATTTCTTAATTACATTCATGTTTCAAGAATATTTTTTCTAAACATTAGGGATTAAAACCCTAATTTCAAGTTTTCATGAAATTTTTTAAAACTAAACTACATAATCTTTGAATAAATGACCAGGGAGTTAAAAAAAACTATCTCAAAGGTTTACAAACAAAGCCATGTGGGTTCAATTTTTTGAATGTTTTGGATGATAATCTTCCAAGCATGAGGTTATGCCTCACAAAGCAGGCTCCGTGCCTATCTATTGCAGTTCAAGATTGTTCTAGAAATTCATGTTTTATAATTTAACTTTTTTATTTGTAATTTCATAAACATGGATCATGCTAACCTAACGTTTAATAGGAGAAACAAAGGATGGTGACATGAACGTTAAAATAATCTTCTCCATCTAGAAGAAAGATCGCATCTTCATATAGACATAACTATGGGATAACAATATGGTCTAGTTTATGTTATGTGGGCAATGGCATTCAACTTTTGTAGCTATGTTTGGACTTTACTTGGGTTTCTATGCTAAAAGATAAATTAAGAAAGAAGCAACATTCGAAATGCTAGTCTATCACACCTTCCAGGATGTGGATAGTAAAGCAACACAAAGCAGTGAAATCTATAGCGAATTCTAGATGCAGATTAGGAAAGGAGGTTACAATGCAAGTAGTTCCAAAAGTAGCAAACTCAAGGACCCATTCTACCGTTACATCCACCATCTCCTAATTTACTCAATAATTGTGTGGGTAAAAAAGAGGGTGTATTGAACTTAAGGGGCTCTTTTATTTGTTATGTACTCTACTTGCTATAAATGCAGTTGTAGGTGTTCAAACTCCAATATATGGTGGAAGTTGGACTGTCAACCTCTATGAAATCTATGGAGCCAATACTAAAGGAATTGAGGGAGTTATTCCGAGCATTATGGATCTAAACATTTGTATAAGCATGAATATTGTAACCTATCTTTTGAATGGTCAACCACATTTCATTAATTCTTAAGGTCAAGTTTAGGATCCAGTTAATCTAGATAAAGTAATTATGGAGTTAGACATGCTGGCACATGCGACCCCTCAGCCCAACGAGCGGGGCCTTACGAGTTTAAAGATCATAAATGTAAATGGAAAGGCTTTAAATAAAAAATCTCAAAATAATCAGGAAAAATGGCCCATTGTGGATTGCTATGGGTCCTGAGTATTGGGTAAATCAGTCTGTTAAGAAGAAAGGTTTGGAACTAGTGAACCTGGTTTCGTAACAAACCACCAAAGGTTCAAGGTGACGGTCCATCAAGATGGTCGCATGCCACCATGGGTTGGCTTATCGGTCCACTAGGTATATTCAGCTTGTATTTGCTAATATACCATACGAAATATGCGAATATTCTATTTTAAATTGGTTAAAGACTGTCAATGATGACTTAGCAGTAGGCCTAGTGTAGTAGAGTTGGTATAAAAGCCAAGAAACCCAATTTTCACTCTTTCACTCTTTGTGCTCTCTCTCTACTTGAGGTTGACTCTTTCACTTTGGAAGATAGTGGAAATGATTGGAACATGTGATTTCTATTTGTTGGCATTGTTTTAGCTTAGAACCAACCTCTAAAGGTTTTGTTTCCTTTGGTAAGCCTCACCTCTTGTAAATACAGATTATTACCCGTTATAAACGAGAATATGACGTGTGAAACTCCATTGTAGTGTTGGATCGCTCGGTGGTTGAGTTGCAGACATCAAGAATAGAAGTAAAGCTTAGATCTGTATAAGGTTCTAAAACCTTCATATTATCTATCAACATAGATTATTTGGGTATACCTAGGTTTTTCGAATAAACCAAATTGGTAGATGGTGATTAGGATGCATATGGTTGTTATGGTCTAGGAAAGACCATGTTTTGATATGTCAAAGTTTAAAGTATGGCTATAATGAGAAATGGATAATACAAGCTAGTGTCTTAACCTTGTGGATGATATAGAGAATAAATACGTAAAGGATTTAGGAATATGATAAGATGAGTCTATCTAGGAACTGTGTTAGGTGTATGTATAAACCCTAGCTCTTCAACATGTCTTTATCATGAGCGGTGATGGGAGACAATAACATGGGGTTGTGGAAAACCATAGCCTGAGGTCATTAATATTACTATGTCTGATCAAATAAGATTGGCTCAGGCCGAAAATCCTGAGGGTTTGCATGTGAAAGTCATGCCAATTTGACATGTATATTTTATGGTACATGATTGTAAACGCTTGCTAGCCAATGTGTGAGCACACGCTAGGGAAGCTCATCAATGTGTGTCTAACCACTCCATTTTCTATAAATGTTTTGAGGTTGTATTAGAGCTTTTAAATGATTTGATATAAATGTTTTGAAAGTGTGCGGTGAAGTAAAATTATCTAGAGACCTGGGTAGCCATGATCTTAGTATGTCTAGACCGATGGTAAGCACAAGACACAAGCAAGTCATTAAGGTAAAGAGAGTGTTACTAATATGTAGTGTGTGGCTCATACCTTAAGGCATGTGTATGCTTAGTTGAATTCAATTAGGTAGGTAAGCCATATTATATGGTGAATACTCAAGCTTTTGCCACAATGGAGACCACGGATAAGATAAGACTGGTTGAGGCCATAGTGGAGACTGTGAACATGACTAGGGGATAATGATAGTTTGACGTCATAGCGAAGATCTATGGATACGATTAGGGCTCTCCTATGGCTGTAGCGGAAACTTTGGATAGACATTTTTATTAGTTGTCTTTTGAATAATCTCAAAATTAGTGAGTTGACTATCTCCAACTTTTGGCTAACATAATGGTGATTGGCAATTTTGGCCGTAGAAAGCTTCAAAATGTACAGCCTTAACACTCATGTGATAAAAATTGCTGTAATTAAACTTGGCAATTGATAAATGAGCATCCCCAATTGTTGAGTTCAATGGTATCTTCAATAAATTTATTTATCAAAACACTTTTGATAGTTTATTAATCATATTAATAATAGTTAATGCAACGAAGTAATAATTAAAATACCAAAAATGAACCCAAAATGATTTGGTTTACATATGATGCAAATACATACAAAAATTAACCTACTGATGAAATAATTATACCTTTTGGTTAATCAATTACCGTTTGAGACACTAATGGTTCAATGATTAGATGCTAGACTAACGAACTGAGTGGGACGCCATGGCTAGAGTGAGATGCATGTCGTGATGGTGGATTGGTCCAAAACGCAGCAGCCTTGCGGGAAAGCGATAATTGTGTGGTGGTACACGGTGGTCGCGGCTCTTGAGGAGACGGCAAGTGGTGTTCGGTTGGTTGGAAAAATTGGAATTGATGGAATATTTTTTCCTTGGGGTCAGCTGCTAATTCTGATGTTTGAGTAATGATAAAGGGTTTTTTCTTAATCATCATTTACTAGGTAAATGATAGAGATTAACTCATTATGGGCCCAAGGCCCGATGGAGCTAATCTTTTAACCTGAAAACCAAATTAGACTCATTTAACCATGTTTAAAAATTAAACATTTTAATTTAACAATTTATAACAATTATAAATTATTAAAAACCCGATAGTTAGTTCGTATATGTACCAATTAATCAAATTAATGGGTTTGTTATCGTTGCCCATGGTGTAACTCATTCGGGTCATAGCTTGGGGTTCATAGCTTGGTTGGTAACATGGACTGAATCAAACTCGTACACATTAAATCCAACAAACTACCACTTGAATGGTATTCGATTAAATCTTAGCATAGAAAATCATGGCGCTCTAGCTGCACATGGCTACCCCCAATAAGGTATAACCCTTTAAAATCATTAACCAAAATATCTTGATTTAGTTTCACATTACTATAACAAGACTACTTATGGAAAACATAGTCATTTATCATTTTTGTAAAAGACATTAATTGAGTAATTAAGATTAAATCTCATATGAAGCTCAATCATTACTGTTGTCGATCAAGAGTCGAAATGGTCCAATAAAACACATGATCAATTTGGGTGAAGCCTCACACTTCACTAGTTTGAACAACAAGGGCACCATAATGTCTAATTGTTACATATAATGTAAGAGTATAGAATCTCTTATTGACTATATACAAATCCTCCAACCAAAGTCTTTATAACTGGTAGTTACGCGACAACGGTTGACATTTATCAAAGAATAACCCTTGGTAAATGGAAGTTCCGGTATGCATCTCAAGTCAAAGGATATTAAATGAGTATACTAATATAAAAGAATCTTATAATGAAGATGGTTTGTGGCAACTTACATCCAACGTCATTCATAATGAGGTCTGTGAGTTTAAAAATCAACTCCTTGGGTCTAAAATTCAGAATAATCTTAATTCAAAATTGTTCCCACAAGTCTGACCGACTAAATATAATATTCATGGATTACACTTATTAAAATTGAACACAATTAGAAAATTCATAATTGCATAAAAATCAGTAGACAGTGGGCAAAGACAATGTTCTGCTGATAATGGTCGGTAATACTTAAAGCATACGAGATGTCAGGTTTAGTGCATAACATAGCATACATGATGGAACCAATGAAACATATGAAACCTTTTCCATTCACTTAATATCATTGTCTGTTGAAGGAGATTCTTATTTGTTCAATGCAGGACCTTTAGTCATAAGTACTCCTCCTTTCTTGGAGTTTTCCATCTTAAAGGATGTCATCATTTTGTCTATATATATTCTTTGACTAAGCCCTAGAAACCGATTAGATCTATCCATATTGATCTTGATTCCTAGAATTTAAGCAGCTTCTCCAATATCTTTCATTTGCAAAACAAGCTCCCAACCACTGTTTAACTTCATTAAGCATAGGCCAATGACCAGTCCACATACAATATAATGAATGATATAGTGCTCCCACTAACCTTCTATAAATACAAGGCTCATCTTCACTTTTGACAAAATCGAATTCCACGATTCTCTAAGATCAAAATAAAGATTCCAGCTACGAGATGCCTTTTAAGTTCATAAATAGACTTATTCAGTTTACACACCATATTTGGATATTTTAGATCAACAAAACCATCAGGCTGAACCATATAGATATCTTTAGAGAGATGTCCAACTAGAAATACAATTTTTGACATCTATTTGCCATATCTTGTAATCGTTGTACGCGACTATGACAAGTAATATCTTGATTGATTTTATCGTAGCAACGGGCGAGAAGGTTTTATCATTGTTAACACCTTGAGTTTGAGTAAAACCCTTCACAACTAGTTGTGCTTTGTAGGTGTGTACATTTCCATTCATGTCGGTTTTTTGCTTGAAAATCAATTTGCTCCCTACTGCTCGTGAACTGGGGGGGGGGTAGCTTAACCAAGTCCCAGACTTGATTGTCACGTAAAGATTGCATCTCAGCGTTTATAGCATCTAGCATTTCATAGATTCCGGATCTAAGATAGCATACTTGTAGTTAGTAGGTTCATCACTAGAATCAACTACTACCCAAACCATAGGACCCTTCAAGTTCTAAAGATATATGTTATATTCTTTGCGAAACCTGCTACTTTTACCAACGCTTGTGTTTATGTCGAAACTGGCAACAACTTCTTGTTGTTTAGATGCATCGGCTTTATCAGCGTCCATTTTTGGTTCTCAAACTACTTCAATATCCATGATATGACTTCCAGTTCCTCAATCAAGAAACTGTATCTCGAGAAAATGTGCATTCCGTTTGATGGAAATCATATATGCATCAGGATAGTAAAAGTAATATCAGCTTTTGTTATAATATTTGACAAACAATAACTTTTTCGCCTAAAGGATCTAGCTTATAATCAGACTCGCTAGGGTTAGACCCATGCATATCTCATATGGGGCTTTGTCTACTTTTTTAGTTGGTGCCAGATTGACAAGGCAGTCAGTGGTCATAAGAGCATAACTCCAAAAGTAGTGAGATAAGTCGGTTCTACACATTATCGATCGAACCATATTAAGTAGGGTTTGATTTTCGTCTCGCTCATCCCATTAAGTTAGGGTGTGCTGGGTGCAATGAATTGTGAAACAATTCCAAATTCTTTTAGATGATTAGTGAACTCTTGGCTTAGGTATTCTCCACCTCGATCCGATCAAAGTACTTTGATAGTTTTACTAAGTTGGTTTTCTACTTCATTTTGAAACTCTTTGAACTTGTCAAAGGTTTTATGTCTATGCTTCTTAAGATAGACATAAGCGTACCGACTATAATCGTCAATAAATGTAACGAAGTATCTTTCATGATTTATAGACCTGATTCTGATGGACCACATACATTGTGACACCCCGTGTTTTTAGGATAACATTGTGTACGTGACCTAACCTCTCTTCGCTATTTTAATTATTTAATTTCATTCATTACAAGAAATAGATTATAATTATTATTACTTAACTTTTGTTTAACCTTAAACTAACTAAAATTAATTACAACTCTAAAGTTAAATTATATAAACCTATGGGACTAATTTGCAAAATTTTATTATTCTTATATATACACAGCCGTAACCCTGACTTCTTTTCTCTCTCGGCCATTCCGCAAACCAGAACCCTAAAACCACCGAGAACTCCTTGTAGCCGTCAACCTCATCATTCTCGTGAAACCTCATCCGGCATCCCTTGTTCATGTGCGGTTTTCTACATGATCGAACGACGTCGCAAACTTCTATGGTCGTACGATATGAATTCTTTACTTGTTTTCGCTCCAGTTCAATTTGCTATGATGTTGGGTTGCGGTTTCTGCGTACGTCGCGTGTTTGGGTTAATGGCTTCAAAGATTATTGTAACCGAATAGTAGTGCGAGTGTCGGAATGTAGTTGTGATTGTTCGTTGTGTGTATAATGTTGATTCATAACGCGTTATAGTTTGGCCGAGGGATGCGTAGGTTGTGGCCAATGTGTATGTAGCAGTTGTATGGGTGTTGTGTGTGTTCTGTGAGTATGTACATATAT
>BJCM01082656.1:0-11212 GCA_018326385.1 Flaveria bidentis | reverse complement strand
TATATGCTTTGTAACGCTTGTAATAGAACCTGAGAAAGCAATATACTGCAATCTTGAAAACCCATTTCCTTGTGTTGTGTTCTTTTGGTTCTGTCTCATTAATTACTTGTGTTCTTAGTATCATCCTTGTGGTTAATCCAGTTCACTGTTTGATTAAGTTTGAGTCACTCTCCTCTTTGTGTTGTTGTGTTGTAATTTGCAAGCCTTCAACGGTCCTGCAAACTAATATTTCATCTAATAAAATCTCTCAAGATAATTACTTGTTAAATATGAAGAGTGTTTGTTCTCAAGGTGTTTCAGGATCTGGTAGTTTGTTTTAGTGGGAGCTGGTAGGGACGGAGAATGGGTCAGGGGCAAATACAATCGTGACTGATATGTTGAAGCTCGGGGGAGCTTCAACGGGCCTTCAGGATAACTGATGAGAAGGTCGCTACAACCAGGAAGACGAGGAAGATTACAAGAGGTACAAGTTTTCACAAGGGAAGACAGTTTGAAGATGATCAAGCCTCCAAGTGAGAGATTGTTGGGTTTGTGGAGTCTTGATTTGGGCTCGGGTTAAAAGACAACTTAATAGCGGATTAATTAAATAAAAAAACCTGGCCCATTTTTTATTTAATTTTGGCCCATTAGGGTTTTCTTGGGGATTAAATTGTACCCTAATATTCATTATTTATATTGTGTATTGTACTTGTAATTCCTGACGAGTGAGGCAGAAAGCAATAAACCTGGTTGCAGCCCGTGGACGTAGGTCACATCGACCGAACGACGTTAAATCTCGCGTGTTCATCTTTGTTATTATTTTCTCTCGCAGTTCGATTGTGTTTGTGTTTCGGTCTAAACCCGGATCCCTAACAATGAACTGAAACTTGGGAGTGTTAGACCATTCACAGTCCGTTCTTTATAAATCTGTGAGTGCGATTTTTAGATTATAGAGAATGATTATTTGTTGTTGTTGTGAGTGGAGGATAGAGAAAATGTCCCTGTTCATTTCTATATTTGGTAAACACTGTTAATCTCTATTAATTTTTATATATTTGTTGAAAATGGTTGTGAGTGAAGGAGAGATAAAATATAATGATAAAAGTATGAACAAAATTAATTTTATTATAAATGAAAGATAAAAAGTAATGATTTTTTAGTGTAACTATAAAAATAGAGATATAGAATGAGTTGTGAATGCTCTTACTAGCCAAATTAATAGTACGGATTATTAGCAGCCAATAGGTAATAATTTGAATTATTATAATCCAATTTGCCTTGTTTGAATTGAATATAATTATTTATCTCAATTAAGTCTTTGATTTTAACTCCTATTGAATGAGAAAGCAAAACAGGTAAATCAACTTTTTGTGAAGGTCAACCTTGGAAATTCATTTTTTTTCTTTAATATTGGCTATGCTTTTAATATAAAAAGATGACAAAAAACCAAAGCGAACGTTACATAAGGGTCTATTATCTCCACATTAACTCTCCTAGAAAGGTGTTGATAGTTCATGTTGTTAAATTAATGAATTTGTTTTCACAAACCTCTTAACCCTAACCATTTTAGCGGGTTGAATGTTCTAACCCAACAAATGGGGCTGGTTCAGTTTTGTTTTTTAAAATTACAGTTAGTGATTCGATTCAAAATTAAATTTCCTTAAAACCAGTCGAACCAACGTAGATTGCACTAGTAGTGATGGTAACACAATTAATCTATAATTTTGTGGAACAATCAATAATAATATTTATTATCAACATATGCTGAGTATGTAACTAGAATACAAAGAGAGGTATCTCATATCCTATGTAAGTATGAAATCCATATATTCACAATGATAGATTGAAACACTAAGTTTAATGTGTAAAACCACTGTGTAAAAACAAAAAAGTTGTTAACATTCTACCAACAAATATATTATTCACGTGAAAAGCCAACCGACGAAACAATAGTGTTGTCGATATAATTTGTCTCATGAATGGCATTGATAACAAGTTGAGCTTTATAGAGACTTCAAGCACTTTAACTTGTTTTAACTATAACAAGTTATAGGTAAACACTCATATCATATCCCAATTTTCGCTATCTAACATTCTTAGCTCAACGATATACTCTCTATAATAGAAACTCAAAACCCGAATCGTTGAATGATCTTAACTTACATCTATGGTCTATTTCCACTTAACATATCAACCAGCATGTTGAGTCATGATCAAATAGGTCCATGAAGGACCGCAACTTAAAAAAAACACAATTAACATATGATACATCAAAATAAACTTACTGTAGTTACAAATATAATAAACGATACACACATCACGGTTTGAAATATAAATTGTTGGTAGTTTTAACACATTTCCACAACCGAAGATTTATCAGTTTGTGTCTTGGTCTTATCAGAATGATGTTGTGTTACAACCAAGTAAACAATCTCTAGTATGATGCTTGTAAGCGCGAAGGAAGCACCCGCCACGAAAATACCAGGCTTCACTACGTTGCACTTGTAATAATATTCAGAGCGATATTGATATTCTAACTTGATGCCTTGATTTTTTATCATCAACAAACCAACAACATAAAAGATCATTGCCACCAACCATGCCACCCTAATTGAAATCATAGACCCAATTTTATAAAAACTTTATGGATTTTATGTTTTGTGTGGATAAATCAATGAATATTAATGATTTTAATAGTTAGGTTAGTATTTTATTTTTGAAAAATATCATGATTAGGGATAATAGAATGTTACCATGACAAATAACGAGAGAGTAGAGCTGCGGAAGAGGGACTTCGAGCTCCTGGGCAATAAACCCGAAACCCAAATAATGCTACAACTGCTATGACTGCAAAAGCCGCAGGGCCTGAGTTGCTAGGATATGTGCATCCTCGTCCATCTCTCTCTTTAACCTCAGCAAGCTGCATGTAAATTCAAACATGTTTATAATCGATACCATACGTATATGCTTGTGGGATGTGTGTAAGCGTGTGTTCGTGTCTACCTTTGTGTGTGTCTATTTCTATAGATGCATCTGTTTGCTTGTTCACTATTAACAACTAATGAGAATTGCAAATTTAGCAATTAACTTACGACTAAAACTTTTAACAATCGCACAATAAGGACCGGGATCATATTGGTTGTAAATTATGAACTTTAAATAAATAAAAAAAACCATATATGATTGAAAAATGGGTGTAATAAATATAAAGTAAATTCGAATTGACCATTACTTTCTTGTCGCAAAATAAACAAGAAAGTGATCATAAACTAACAAATAAAGTAAAATTAAAAGCTTAGTTTCGCTCGGCAAATGATAGCATACGCGTGCAAAATATGTAAAATCAAAGTGCTTGCAATATAGTTGCTAAAGCGGTCACAAATAGTCGCAAAATCTATGGCCGCTAAAGGGACAACGACAAAATTTGAGACCAAATTATTGGTTTCCAAATGCAGTACCAAGATATTCACCACTCGCAAACGCTCATAATCTGGTTTTGTCACAAACATCTTTTGTAGTAAAACTTTCATTCGTAAATAACAAAATTTCTAGTGTGCTTTGATTGATCTTACCTGGAGCTTTGTGGCTTCAGCAGCAAAACCAAGAGCTGCTGATAAGAAGCCAACCGTGGCAATAACACCATTTGGTATAACACTTGAAATTCGTTGATCATTGTCATCCATGCTCATACTTTTAGATGGCTATACAAATCTTGAATGAAAGATGAAGTTTCACATGTCATTTGTGCATATAAATACATGCAATTACTTATGTTTATTTTGTCCCTTTCTATATGGATTGTAGTCTTTGTTATCTCAAATGTTGTTTTGCCAGTTGGAAATAAAGACAGAAATTGCTTCTTGTTGTTTTCTTGGAGTACACAAAACACGTCTAACATGGAAAATACGACACCTATATACGTCAAAAACATCAAAAAGTAAAATGTAATTCTTAGATGAAGGACCTGGTGTTTGATTTAGCTATCGCTTTGCATTGGGTCCAGGTGGGGCGTGATCCTTTCTAGGATTTTATGTATGCAGCCTTACTTTACACTTTTGTACATATGCTATTTCCCACAACTTGAATACATGCCATTAAAGTCACAAGCCAACAATCTTATCAATGGATTTAAGGTTCGCGCTCCATATAAAAACCTAATTAGATAACACACCTTGTTGGTAATGCCTAGGTGGCCGATGTTAGGAAATATGCACATTTTTTATTTGTTCGTGTCTCTTTAAAGATTTAGGACAAACCTGATGGATAAGACTTCTGCATGAGTGGAATCCGAGGGGTGTCTGGCCATTTTGAACTTAATATATGCATCTTTATTTTCTATTTTTGTACAAATATAAAAAAGCACACTCGTACATGCATCATTACACCTAGAAAGCAAATGCAATGCCGTGACAAGCATCTAATTCCATTAAAGCAGAAAACATAGTACATATAACAATAACGTAAAAACCTGTTTGGTATTATTCGTCAAAGTTCAGAAATCAAGTTTTAATAACAATGGCCAGATCAAATGTTTTCAATGTAGAAGCCCTGAATCGATTATGATATAGGATCAATTAGGATGAACAATTGATAAAGAGTATGCACAGTTTTGTGTAGGGATTTCATGGAAATATGGAACAAACAGGAACACACATTACACACAAAAGCACTCTGAATTTTCACACATAATCTCGATAGATGATGTCCAATTTATGAGTTGAGTATGATGGTAATTCACTAACACTCAAAAGCATCAACTCAGATTTACCTATTTAACACGAACATCATAGTAATTAACAGCCACATATGTACGTGACAATATGAAAGGATAAAAACCAACTGAATTATTATTACATGTAGAACACCTAGCGTGCATGCTTTTAAACCATATCACGCCAAAAGAAACTACAGATTTCTCAATGCTACAGCCAAGCTATGTTTTAAACTATAATTTTACCCTAATTCATTCATCACAAAATTACTAATTTTCATATATCGAAAGGACTAACCACCCTAATCGGACTTGAAAATGTAAACACATATGTTATTTAAACCCTAAATCTCATACATTCAGTTCAATCATCACACAATTTGAGCTTAGTTTGGAACACTTTATGATAATTCATTACTTCCTATGTTTCAAGAAGTGAATTAATAACTTGCAATGATAAAACATTGTGTATTTAGATTAAATCCTTGCCTAAACCCTAAATTTAAGTACTTGCGTAATTTGTTTAAAGATGGCATCACCAAAATTCCAAAAGAAATTATTAATATTATTTTTAAGTTGTAATAACATTGCACGTGTTGTTTTATCATTTGTTTTCTTTGACCCAAGCCATTTTAGTCGATTCATATTTTTCACGTGACAAAGTACTGGATCCGTGAGATCCAACAAAAATCCTATAATGTCTTGTTGGGATTGTTGTCATGTTCGAAAGAACAGAATGAAACAAGTACAAGCACTTCCTGACTTCCAAACATGTGCTAAAAGAACATGATCCAAAACCTCGCCACAGAAAATGATCTTATGTTGTGCTAAAGTTCATACAAGATAATCAGAAATATGTTGTTACATTCATAGATGATGTTGCGCTCATTGCTAGAATGATAGATGGAATCGTGATTGGTTTGTGTGTGTATTTTTTTTGTTGATATTGGCTATTATTTGGAAGCGCAAAGAAAGGATCAATTAAAGGATATCACATCAAAATAAGCTTATTGTAGTTACAAACATAAAAACCGATCACACATCATGATACAAAATATAAAATTTTGGTGGTCTTAACACATTGCCACAACTGAAGGTTTATCAATTGAAGGATCAGACGAGGTCTTGTTCTTATATTCTTGATGTTGTGTTACGACCAAGTAAACTATCTCTAGTATAATGCTTGTAAGCGCGAAGAAAGCATCCGCTCCAAAAACTCCAGGCTTAAACATTGCACTTGTAATAACTTTCAAAACCGTCTTGGTATTTTAATGTGTTGCCTGGATTTTTTATCATCAACAAACCAACAACATAAAATATCATTGCCACCAACCATGCCACCCTAATTGAAAAACCATAATGATAAATAAATTGATGAATAGTTAATATTTTTATTTTGAAAAGAACCGTGACTAGAGAGAATATAAAATTATACCATGACAAATAACGAGCGAGATCGCTTACCCTACACTTTTGTGCAGCAATGGTGTATTCGGTGTTTAATTTATTGAAAAACCATAATGGTGTTTAATATTCGGTGTTTAACGAGCGAGATCGCTTACCCTACACTTTTGTGCAGTAATGGTGTTTAATATTTTTATTGAAAAACCATAATGGTGTATTCGATGTTTAATTTAACTTTCGTTTTGCACAAGATGTAGGGACGGGCCAGATCGCTTACCCTACACTTTTGTACAGTAGACTATTTATAATAGCCTGAATCTATTATCTCAAATCACAAAGCAATAACTTTATCAATTACACTTCTAGTTTAGTCCTTCTTACAAAATACCTTAAATAAATGTTTCAAAAGTTTGTGTGTATGACAACTCACCCCTCATGTAACTAAGTAGAAAGACGTATATTATGGAGGTCAACTCGTCTATTCTATATTGGAACTCACGATGGTCAACCCCATCAACAAGACCAACATTGAATGTTTTTTTTGTCGTGCTCTCCACCTTGTTGGTCATGCCTAGGTGGCCGATGTAAGAAAACAAACACATTTTTAAAAATTTCTTTATACTTTGATTTTTTAGTTTACGATAAACTGGGTGCACAAGACAAGTATGCGTAGGTCTGAGGGCATTAGGCCTTTTTGAGTCCGATGTAATATCACTTACATGACAACAACCTTTATCAATACGTATGCATAAGACAACAACCTTTACATGACAACAACCTTTATCACTTGCATGACAACAACCTTTATCAACGAGGGTTGATACCAATACGTACCTAGGTTCATTTCAAGTACAAATGAAAGGGACGTTAGTACGCATAGCATTAGTGGGTGATTGCTACTCCCGAATGTGCTTTCTCCTAATTATCAACAATAAAAAGTTGATGCCATTAGAAATACTAGAAGATCTGAAAAAAATTTCAATAAGAATTTATATAGGAACATATATTTTATGTAATGATCATGTTTTGATTTGTAAATATAATTTCAAATTAGATCTTGAAGGGGTGTCACCCTAACCGAGCCAAGGAAAGATCGGGATAATGCTTGGGCTGCAAGCCCCAGCCGCGGCTCGCTAGGGCCGCGAGCCCAGCCGCGGTTCATCCAGGGTCGCAAGCCCCAGTCGCGATACGCCAGGGCCGCAAGCCCCAGCCGCGGTTCACCCAGTGCCCCAAAGCCAGCCGCGGTACCCAGGGTCTGGAGCCCAGCCGCCGTTCACCCAGTGCCGCAAGCCCAATCACGGTACGCCCAGGAAGCCCCAGCCGCGGTTCGCCAAGAGCCACGAGCCCCAGCCGCGGTCGCCAAGTTCAATTCACTTACGGAATAAGCCCAAGCTTCGGTTGGGTACTCGGCTCGAAAGATACAAGGCGGTTGATATCACCTATGACACTTAGAAGATATTGGAAACCATTCATTGGCTACAAGAGAGTAAGAAAGAAACATAAGATGACAAAACGCATAAATCCAAAACATTGGCAGAAAATCAGAGCAACCACAAAATCCCCAAGTCAACTACAAAGACAAACCACATTAATGCTAGTCAGAAACCCTTTGCACCAGAAATGTATAAAACCCTTAGCTAGGGGATTTCAGTCCCATATAATTGACCACATGTTTCCAAAAATAGAACCATGTGATTTCTTGTTCTCATACACCAACACTATAAATACTTCTTCCATTTCAAAGGAAAGGGACATTCTCAAAACACTTTTACTATAAACTATTTACTTATTAATTCTCCTTTTCAAAGTTGTATCAACACAAATACTTATTCTCACGACTATACTTTGGCAGAAAATTAGAGCCGCTCAATAATGTGCATTTCCATTTGCCTAAAAACCAAAGCCAGAAAAATAGTTAACTCGAAATCAAAACGAGTGAGGAAGTTGCCAAATTCGTTGAGTATAAGGCAAAACAACGTTTATACAAGATAGTAGCAGGCATAACCAAGAAATACTTTAGTAACCATTCCAAGTCGTAGCAAAAAATTATAACTAAAGGACAAGCCACGGCCAAAAGCCACAACCAAATGGCAAGTCGCGGCCAAGGTCACGAGTAAGGGGTTTATCGCAGCCAAAGCCATAACCCCAAGATGTGTCACGGCCGAAATCACAATACCAAGACCTGCCACGGCCGAAGTCACAATCTCGAAACAAGTCGTGACCAAAGTGCTAATCACAAGGCGAGTCGCGACCAGACGACCAATAACCGCAAGGAAAGCCGCGACTGTAGCAATAGCTGCAACGCGAGCCGCGGTCAGCATTGTTTTCTCAAAATGAGTCAAAAACAGGTAGAAAACTAAGTTGCAATCAAGAAAGTCGTACAAACCAAATAACCAACCACATTTTACAAACATACATATAGGGTGCCAAAGTCCAGTACCATTACAAAAAGAAATAACATAGATTCAAGTACATGTTTAACAATATTATACAAACACAAAAGAAGAAAAGACACTCAAAGATGAACTAGCTAAACTTGAGTAGGGTCTTCAGTTGAAGGGTTCAGGAATGACTTGATCTCCTCAATGGTCGAGTCACACATAGCCGCAATAGTCTCAACCATGAGAAAAGAAGCTTTATCAAATAAGTCGGATTCAACTTGTAGTTTTTTCAACGCATTTTAATCAAAATTCTTAGATGCCTCGGGTTTCTTGCCCTTTGAAGTAAGGCGAGCTCCATCCAGCAGACCCGTATTATACCCCACTTTGTCTGATAGACTGTTAATCCGGGCTAAGATATCAAGGAACTCGTCACTATCTCGAATCTTATCAAAGGCCAAACTCACACTATCTGACATGATCCACCTCCTCTCAGAGGAGAGACGTTTAACCTGCTCCTCCAGGACAACAATACGGTTTTCAGAAGCCGCTTTACATCTTTCAATTCAGAGTTAAGGTGTTTCACAACAGCATGCTGAATACAAAGTTCCTCATGAACACCACCAAGTTCATGGACAAGTTGCCCTTTCACAGCCTCAGCTGCGTCACAACGGGACTTGAGAGACGCATTTTCAGCCTCCAACTTAGACACTTGTTTCTTGAGGTCACGGATCTCATTGACACCATCCACCCAACGACCATGAATCTCAACGAAAGAAAACAAATTGTTCACTACAGCCAAACAACTGGCGTTCGACAATTCTCTGTTTTTCAAACCTTCCCCACGGTAAAACTCAGCAGGCACACACGACGCGAACATAAAGTCTCTACATGACTCCGGAGCCTCGAAAGTGGTCCCATTAGTCAAATCCCAGCCAGGGACAAATTTCTCTTCCGCATGCAGGTCAGTGTCCTCAGAAGAAGCAACCAACTTTCTTTTACCAGAACTGCCAACTGACTGACCACCAGAAGACAAAGGAGCAGAATCAAAACTGCCCGAATTTGAGTCGGAAGATATCCCAGCCGCGGCTGAGGAACCTACCCTGCGAGCTGCGGCAGGTGCGGGGGGAGGGGATGGTCGCGGCCTAAGACCCAGGCCTCCTAACCCCTGCTTGTATTTCATTTTGGGTCGGCTTGCGGGAACAGTCATTTCGTTAGTGCTTTTTCATTTACGAGAGGGTGACGGCATGGTCTCACCCGGTTGAATGATGAAGCCGGCAGTCGCCTCCAATATAGGAGATGTGCCCTCAGGCAAAGTTTCGAGTTGCTCGGAAACGTCTTCCTTCGCAGATAGCTTCATGCGCTCGAAGAGACCCATCCCTGAGAAGACACAACAAACAAATAGTGGTTAGACACATATATAGGGGGTAGTAAATCAAAAAGGTAAGCCACTTACGTTTCCCTTGGTAAGTCATGAATGGAACCATTTTAGAATCAACCCAATTACGACTAACGCCAGCCATCACAAGGAAATGCTCAGAATAACAGCGAAGGGGAGTAGGTTCCGCTTTCAAAAGGTCCTAGGCAGACACATTGTATGAATCGGTTTCAGGAAATGGGTCTTGAATGCACTTACTAGTTTCCAACCAGTGCATCTCAAAAGGCATTATTCTAGCAGAGATAAAGAAAAAATGGTCCTTCCAATGCTTCAAGCTTGTTATGGTACGCACGACAAGAGGCGGGTGGGGCGCTTTACTTTTTTCAAAAGATAACCAGTTGCCTACTCCAGTCAACTTATAGAACGCCTTGAAGAGGTTTACCTCGGGTTCCAAACTAATGGCACGACATGATATCTCAAAATGATACACCTTGACTAAACCTAAGGGAACGAGTTGAGGCAAATGGATATCACAATACCTAAGAAGCAAACACAAGAAACGACTAACCGGGATTTGAAATTACAAAAGCAAAAGAACAAAGTATAAAGAGCTATTGTCCCAACCGGTGCATCCCTCACAGTCGACGAGTGGGGAGGGACGGTGGGACTAAGCTCGGGGGAAATACCATAACGAAGTATAAAGTTCTTCAGAAAATCTTGAGAAATAACCGAAGTTTGAAGACCCATGTCATTTCTACAATCCATTAGAGATGCAAAGAAGCGGGTTCGGAGGACTTACCAGCAAGTTGGGTGTTCTTGGTTGAGCAAAAAATGAAAGAGATATGAAGATAGAAGGGTGAGAAGGAGGTTTATATAGAAGAGTGTAGGAAGAAGAATCCAAAAGGCGCACGAGGTCCGAGACGGTGATGGCGGCCATAGGGCCGCGGCTCGACAAAAACCGGTCACATCCCAGAGACAAGTTCACAATCCAATGTGAAAGCGACAAGGCTTTGATTGAAAGGAATAGGGCCGCGTCTCGAGGCAGGGAGTTGACAAGGTTTCGATGACAAGGAGTTTGATTGGTGAAAGTTAGTCACATAAGTCAAATGTCAGAAAAGTACAGCCGCCAAAGAAGCAAAGTAATTATTATTCCAATGACATGATTTGTATCATGACATTGGACCGGGGGGATATGAAAGGGTGTCACCCTAACCGAGCTAAGGAAAGATGAGGATGATGCTTGGGCTACAAGTCTAGCTGCGGTACGACAGGGCCGCAAGCCCCAGCTGCGGTATGGTAGGGCCGCAAGCCCCAGCCGTGGCTCGCCAGGGCCGCGAGCCTAGCCGCGGTTCATCCAGGGCC
>BJCM01082653.1:0-12729 GCA_018326385.1 Flaveria bidentis | reverse complement strand
CCAATCAAATAGGATTCCGCACTATTTGATCTGGTTTCACGTTGAATCAGTTAGTACTTAGTACGTAGCAGGTCCTAACAGAAGACTTCTTGTTGTCCTTGAACTCTTATGATGATTAGGGCTTTCCTGATGTTGTCATACCTCCACCCAATGATGTGATTGGAAGATGGTGAAGATGACATAGCCCTTGGTATTCCTTCCTCAAATAGACTTTGTATGAAGGAGTCTGTGAAGTCCATATTAATGTGAATTTGAGGAAGTTGATAAGAATGCACAATTGCAAATGAGGATGGTGAGTCCTCAATGTCCACTCTCTCTGATGAACTCCCAGGTTATGTAGTTGTAATGACTTTCTCCCCCTTTTTGGTAGCATCACCCACTAGCATAGGTGAGTTGGAAGATAGGTCAATCACATCCACAGGTTCTTGTGTTCCTGGTTAAGCTCTTCTTAAAGGACTCTCTGCTAGTTTTTCCTTGAGATATGAAATCTCAAGTTGCTGATCATTGACCCTGTTGTGTAAGGTAGTCACCTGAGGTTCAAGGTGACTGAACTTTGAGACTAAGTAAGTGCATGTTTTGAATAGTTTGTGCACCATTAGTCTTAGATTCCCCTTATCTTCATCAGAAGACTCATTGGGGGATGAGATGATTGGACCAAAGTCCTCTCTCTCACCACCAACTTGAGGTTTTTGGCTGCTGGTTTTCCTCTACTCACTGGCAATCTTAGTTGAGATGTCAGTGGGCTGAGTTGCCATGGTTGAGGTCTTAAAGATATAATCACTTTCAGAAGTGAGAGCCTCTTCCATATGGACATCCAGAACAGGTTCAGAAGTGTCCACCTTAGTTGTAGGTGACTGATGTGGGATAGATATAGGAGACTCAGGAGCATTCATCTCTCTTTGAGTAGGGGTAAAGAAGAGAGACTCATTATACTCACTGAAACCTAGATCTTCATCAGTATAGAAATCAAGGTTGGGAATTGGTTGGCTGAGATCTATAGGCTGGGGATGGTAATGTCCCCTGAAGGTTGATCACTTAAGTGTTAAGACTCAGAGTGATGGCTTAAGGCATTTTGGGTAATGAGCTCATCAGGCTGAGCATGAGGAACCTCAGCACTGATCCTTGAAGAGATGGGAGTGGTTTGCTCCTCATGAGAAATGGGAGCTCCAGTGTCCACTTCTTCCTGTATGGGTGAGTATATGGGGGCCTCCATAGACTAAATAGTCTGAGCAGGGGTTCATTTGGATTTTCTTTGGTAAGTGAGGGTGATTTGAGGCTGTGTGGGTAGTTGGAAAGTAGTAGGTGTGGGTTCAACACTAGCTTGTGCTGCTAGGTTGTCACCTTGAGCAATGAGCTCTAAAATTTTTGGGACTAGGGCTGTTTCTACCCCAGAGAAGCCAACAGTGGGCTTTCTAAGTATTTTAAATATACCGGGCTTCATCTGTCCCAATTTAAGAATGTTACATATTTCCTTTAACTGTGACCCCAGTTCACAGTTAAGAATGTATTGGACATATCTGGAAACATGTAATATTCTAAGGAGTCTAAGTTAGCAAGTAAATTGGTATAAACAAACTGAGAATACCTGAACTTGACCCCCTGAATCATTCCATGGATGATGAAAGAGAGATCCTTATGAATCTAGTCCCATCCACCATGCTTGATTGATAAGCTGTGGATGACCAAAGGGAGCAGGAATCTCCATTGGGATGAGACCTTCCCTTTCCTAAAGGTCTTTACAGAGAAATCTCCCTCATACCCCATCTGCTCAAAGGAATGATTGACCTTCCCTTACCTAAAGGTCTTTAATTAATACCTTTTCATAGTTATCTCTTATTAAATGATACCTGATATTGATGCCCTTTTTCCTTGAGTGATTCACATGATTCTCTGTGATTGAGATAGCACTATTGTTGTCTATGTGGATGGGAGTCTCCTTGAAGTTTAACCCATAGTCCAGCATCTGATTCTGAATCCAAAGCACTTGAGCACAGCAGCTGGCAACAACAATGTATTCAGCTTCAGCAGTTGATACAGAGACACAGGATTGCTTCTTGCATTGCCATGAGACAACCCTTCCACCAAAGAATTGACATCCCCCAGATGTAGACTTTGCAGTCATGTTGCAACCACCATAATCACTATCTGTATATGCATAGAGATTGAAGTCAGGATTCTTAGGATACCATAAGCCAAGTGTTGATGCACCTTTGAGGTATCTATCTTAGAATCCTCTTGACAGTGATGAGGTGAGACATCTTAGGGTTAGCTTGATATCTTGCACAGATGCATCTAGCAAACATGATATCAGGCCTGCTAGTAGTAAGATACATAAGAGACCCAATCATAGCCCTGTATAAGTGTTCATCTACACACTCCCCCTCAAGCTCAGGTCCAAGGGAGTGGTTTTTGGCTATGGGTGTCTTAGCAATCTTATAGTCAGTCATATTGAACCTCTTGAGTATGTCTTGAACATACTTTGACTGAATTATGAAGATGCCATCTTTAACTTGCTTCACTTGAATTCCCAGAAAGAAATTCAAAACTTGATTGCTTTGTATAGGAAACAACAAATCTTCTAAGAGTTAATTTTTGCTTCGGAAGTAAATGGTCCTTGAAAATAAGTAAGTGTCTGAGACAAAAATTTATACTTCAGAAGATAGATTTGAAACCTCTTCTGAATGAAAATTTCTTAGACAGTTATTTATTTTGAAAGCATGATTTGCTTCCGAAGTTAAAAGCATAACTTCCGAAGTATCAGAAATCATCAAAAATCTAAGGAAAGTCTTCAAAAAGAAATTTTTATCCAAAGAAAACATGAGCTTATGAAAGTGTTGAACTAGAAAACTTAGAATATACATATTTTAAGAAATAATAAGAATTAGTTTTAAGAAAAACCTACTCAAAGTTTATCATCCCAATAGCTGATATAAAATATGATAGGATCAATTGAGACAATCTGTAATGATTTATGCAAACAATTCAATAGAAACACAAACAATTGTAATCAATTCAAGAAATATCAACAAATTCACAGTTCATTTATATAGCTAAGACAATTACAAGAGTAAGAAAGCAGTTAACAACTCAAGCACACAGTCACTCAATAACAACTTAGCAACTGCTTCTCTCTAAAACTTTTTTTTTAACATGAAAAAGTTAATAGATTCGATAGATGTAACCATACGTTAAAATAGTTACATGCAAAGGTAAATACATTAGATGTTAGAAATTAAAGCTACCCCCAATGAGATTGTAATGTACTAACTTACCTAAAACAAGAAATATAGACCTACTTCATCAACAACATGATCACGTTTTCGCATCCTCCGATTCGATTCGCAAATCGTGTTACACCGAAATCACAAGAGATGGAGCTTCAATTCTGTTTGGATTTCCAGAAAACGTAGCGAAAAACAGTAAAAAATCACCGGAAAAGATCTTTAGGATGCTTGATATGTACACCGGAATCGCAGATCGGTGGCCGGAGATCGTGTCGATCTTCTCGTATCAATCAACATCTTCCATCGTCAATCAAGCGCTCAACTCGCTGATAAAACTCAGCGAGTCAATTCGGTTAGATCTAACCGACTTCGAAACACATCTCAACAAACAATCATCGAAAACCACCGTCGCCGGAGTCGGAGTTCACCGACTCACCGTCGACACGATGAACTACCTCTCACTCCTCTCAGATTACGGCGTGTTAGCCGACATATTATTCGAAACTCCACCACCGGAGACATCTCGACTACCGGAATCATTCTTCGATCAATCATTCTCCGATAGCTCTCCGTCTCCGGCGGTGTCATTACGATTAGCATCATTCATCTTCATCCTCGTATGCAAACTCGACGATAAGGCGAAACACATCAAAGACGTATCACAAGCATACTTGTTCCTCGCGAACAATCTCCAACACATTCTCACCAAAGTCTGATCATCAAACCTCCGGTATCTCCTCGGCGAAGAGTGGATCAACCACCGGAAAACGGAGGTGAAAAAGTTCGCCGGAAGTTACGAACGAGTCGCGTGGAGCCACGTCATCTCCGCCGTACCGAAAAACTCTCCGGCGATGACGTTAGAACAAGCTAAAAACTGCTTCAAACGAATCAACACCGTGTTCGAAGAGACTCACCGAAAGTAGTTATCCGTCGTGATCCCGAACGGTAAGCTTCGGGACGAGATCAAGCTCTCGATAGCCGGAAAACTGCTACTGGCATACAGAGATTTCTACAATGCGTATAGAGTTGAGATGGTGAAGGATAGGAAGTTTGCTGGAGTTGTGAAGTATGCACCCGAGGACATCGGACACGCGCTCTCCGATCTTTTCTTCAGTGGTGGTAGTGTGTCATCGTCGTCGTCGTTGTCGTTGTCAGAGTCTGAGTCGCGAACGTCGTTGTCACGGTGAATGAGAGTCGTTGTAAAGGAGTTATTATGGAAAAGGAGATTTGCGTATACTGATGGGATGTTTGAGATTGTTTTTAAAAAACAACTTATAATTTTTGAAGGGGTAAAAAGATAGAAATATCTCTTCAAAAGTCATTTGAAATTACAAATTGTAACTTTTAGTAACTTCTAGAAGGGTAATTCTGTCTTTTTACCACTCCAAAAAATCATAAGTTGCTTTTCAAAAACAATCCCAAGCATAAACCGAATACATTCCCTTCGCTAGGAGATATGAAATACAGTTGTATCGATTCCTTTGTTGAACAAGTTTATTGACTTTGAATATTTTAGTGTGTCACTGAGATAAGATCATAAGATAGATAATATGTGTAAATATCTGTAGATTTTGTTTAGTGTTGATATCGAATATATTGCAACAATGTTACATGAACTCTAATATTGGATATAGTGTTGTTTGTGTGCACATGTATAAATGATTTCAATTATGTGTTATAATGCTATAATTAGTTATCTGGATATGATTTTTGGTGTTAAAATCGTGTTCCTGTCAAAGTTAAATTGTTGCACACAAACTATCGCTCTCGCCTCTCGTTATCATTGATAAAATGATAAAATTAAATTTTAAGTCAAAATCTACAAAACTTAACAAGTGCTTGTGTTTTTCTCTTATTTTATGTGTAATTCGAAGTGTGAATTTAGATTATTGCATTATAGATTTTGGTATGCGGAACAATTGTTGGATTGTAACACTACTTATAAGGAAATGTAATTAAGACGACTAAATTTCTTATTCAAATTGATTATTAGCTATCATTGATATAATAAAGATTTCGATAATAATTTTAGTAAAATCTAACACTTAGTTGTTCTTGATTTACTCGTGTAGTTTGACCGTGAAGATTTTAACAAAAACAGAGATCAGAGTTGAATTTAGGATTGTGTAATGTTTTTTCTTTTAATGAATTTAGGACAAATAACAAGAAGAAACTTAATTATTCCTGTTAAACTTATGGTGTTAAGAATAATCATGTTATACACGTCTCCGATACGATAAGACATTTTGATAATAAATTGATGGGGGTCTGCAATCAAAAAGTTGTTAATTTAAATTCTACAAAGGTGGTTTTTAAAATAGAAAATATATTAATTTACAAGTTTAGAGTTGCAAACAAACTGAACGTTCAACAAATGGGTCGGGAATCGTTCGTCATGAGTTCATTTATGTTCGTTCGTTTAGTAAATGAACGAACACAAACAAGAAAATTTCGTTCGTTTAGTTAAACGAACAAACATGAAAACAAGTCGCGTTCGTTCATTTATGTTCGTGAATGTCTAATAATATGTTCTTTAATGTTCGTTCATGAACGTTCGATAATTTGTTTGATTATGTTTGTTAATGTGTTCATTTATATTCTTTTTTTTGTATCACTTATTTTTGTGATAATTATATCAAGTATTTTTTTTATATGTATGTTATCTACTTATTTATTTTTTATGGATTTTGTGTAATCTTTGTAATGAGAATGTAAATTTTATTTAAATATAAATATATGATCATTTGTATTCGGTTTTTTTCATAAGCTTCTTTGTGTTTGTAATGCTAATGAACAATTGTTTGTGTTCGTATGCTTTTGTTTGTGTTCATTTGCGTTCAGTAAATGTTTGTGAACAGTTTATGAACGTACTATTACTTAATGAACGAACAAAAACAAAAAATCTCGTTCGGTAAATATACGTGAAAAGTTTATAAACAAATTAATTTCTTAACGAATACAAACAAGGAATTGTTCGTGTTTATTCGGTTCAATTGCAGCCATCGAAAATAATACATATTAAAGAAGAAATATAAACCGATTAAAAACGAGGAAACTAAACTTCAAAATGAGATAATAAGTTGGGCATTCTTTTTTTATGTTTTGCTTTAAAGAAATGTAGAGGCGTGTTGGGTAGTGGCAGACACGCATTTTTTACCCATTTTTAACGGCATTTTTGACCCATTTTAAGTCGTCTTTTGAAGGTTTACAAAAATAGCCCCCAGAAAATAACCGTGTTTTAAGTGGAAAACTCATCTCTTTAAATTTTCATAAACTTAAAAAGCGCCCCCTGGACTATTAGATATTACATTTATAAATCTAGCATTGATTCCCATTGTTTTACACTTTTACCTTCTCGAAATTATGAAAATACCTCCATACTTTATGAAGTGATGATGTGGCTTCCATCTTGAGAGTATGAGATTTTAAAAATATTTAGATAAACATCTTAAGTTTTGAAACAAGTGCATAAAATAGGTTTAGTAGTAAGTTTAGATAGTGTTTAAGTTTGTTGGTAAAAAAAAACTGTATGGTAAAATATATACTTATAGATACTTTTTAACTATATACTTGTTATTATTTATAGCAAACGTAAGATTAACCCATTTGATAAATGCTATTGTCTTTTAAATGGAAATGGGTTGTCTTGACTTTAGATCCAAGCATGAAGTATTTAGAGCATTCAGAGCTCGTGCCTCATTTTTTTGTGAGTGGGTGCTCTAATATTACACGGGATGGTTGTGAGTAGTTGTGATTTATGAGTAAAAGATAAGGAAAATTTATAATGGTTGTATAGTATTTCTTCATTTTTGGAGAAACATAACACAACTCCTATATATTTTTTTAATATTTTTTAAAAATGATTGTGAGTAGAGAAGAGAAAAAATGTAATGATAAATGTATAAAAAAATATTATTTAATTGAAAAAATATAGAAAAAATAATAATTTCTAGTGTAATTATAAGAATAGAAATAACGATGGATTGTGAATACTCTAATGGTCTAGAGTAGTTTAAAAATAAAAGTAGTAAATTTGCCATTAAAAAAACCAAGAAGATCAAGAGCAACAACATCGAAAACAAGAAGTATTAGGCAAATGATTATTGAATTTGTGAATGTTAATTTTTATGTGGGAAATATATTTTACTAGTATTGTACTGCAATAAAAGTGGTTTGAGGTATTTTACGTATTTGTGATGCGTTGTTACAACAATATGCCATCAATTATTCGGTGTATATGATGAGTCTAATCATCATATAGTGACCACAGAAAGGACCCAATAGACACCCTCTATTTTGAATCAACACCTCCAAGAATCCTAAATGGGTCGTATGCTTTATATGTGTCGTATAGGAAGGGTCATATAGTACTATATGAGACGTATAATCCCTTTGACATCCCCTTGAATTTTTTATCATATACTGTGTTGAATTTTATTATACGCGTCGTACAGTCCTATATTGGTTATAGAGCAAGTCGATTTATAAAAGTGGGTGAAAACCCTTACATAAATTGTGTAAAGTTAAACACATACTAATAGTAATAGTTAACTTAGAGCATTCACAAAATTTCCCATCACCAACTTTATAATTATGAAAAAAGCAAAGCGAAGAACAGTAACTTGGGTATTATCCTATATATTAAAAAGCAAAACGATGAATAGTAACTTGGGTACTTTTGGTATTTTGTCTTCTTCTTCGGTTTTTGTGCTCAGTCTTTAAAGTGGAGCAGATGTTAGGTGGGATGTTGGTGGTGTGGGTGTGTCGGGGGTCACCCGCCCTCTCTTGTCACTCCGCATCTCCTCTGCCATACCGTTGTTGTGGCGATGGTCTTGTCGCCAGCCGTGCCAAAGGCGAGGGCCGGAGGTGGGGGGTTTAGGGTTTTTTGGTGGTGGTGATATTCTTGATCTCATGATCAGTAGCACCGGTACCTCCATCGCACAAAGACCGCGGTTTTGTTACCATCTCGACAGCTGCTTTGCCGCCGTGACCCGTCGCCACTCGTTGGTGCTCGACACCGCTACCGGCGATACCCAAAAAGGTTAGCCATGGCAGCGGTGGTTCCTACCGACGGTGTTAGGTTTCAAGCCGTCCCTAGAAAGTCGGCGGCAGCGGAGGAAACCACATTCGTTAGTGGTGTTAGCGCCTCAAGTGGTGGTTTTCTATTTCTATGGGTTGCGATGGTGGTGTCGCTATTGGTATAGCCTGAAACGACATAGCTCACGAAGTCTCTTTGCATCTTTTCTGTTCCAACAAAACCCTAGCGCGGACTTCTTGCGCAAATTTGCAATTCTAGCAAAGGGTTTGTGGGTTTTCGTGTTCGTGGCTATGTGGTTTTGCTTGGTTGTCAGTGGCAGGCGACAATGCTATCGGTTGTGATGCTGGTGTGCTTGCTTGCATGTCAACGTTGCTTTCGATGATGTTGTCGGTTCGATCACTGACATGTACACCTTGCATTTTTGCTTGCGGTATGGTCTGTTGGCCTTTCGCATCCCTATTATGACTGTTGGCTGTCTTTCTCTCTTCGAGATCATCTGCTTTCATCAATGATGCTAAGCGTTTGCTTAACTGAGACTGTTGTTTGTTGATGTCGATGATGATGAACATGTTTTCATCTGAGACCATTGCCTCTGGTTTATCTGTGATTTTATATGAAAACTAGAGCTTGTTGTCTCGGCTTGGCATCTGTTTTCGTTATGCAGCCGTGACCAGGTACCAATTCAATTGTCGTTATACATATACTTGAAAGTACTGTCGCTTGGTTATGTTATTATGTTGTGGGGTTGTTATTGATATCGATGATGATGAACGATTCTCTATCTGAGACCATTGCTTTCGGTTCGGTTGTGAATTTATATGAAAACCTGTGCTGGTTGCTTTGGGTTGGCATCCATGTTCAGTGTGAAATTGTAACTGGGTATCGGTTTAATGATTACTTTGTATTCAGAAAAAATAGTTAAGTTGTGGCCATAATGATACAAAAGTAAATCTGAGCCTTGGTTTACGCGGTTTTTAAGACGAGTAAAAACGCTAGTTTAACTAAATAACACTATTTTTCAATTTTATCTCTCATTTACTACAATTTTCACACATCTCGATCCCCATATCTATCTCCAATTAGTATAATAACACTTTTATTTATTATTTTTTTAATGTTTTCTACTTACTCATATCCATTCACAATTAATTGATAAAAAAGTGGATATGACGATTAGCGGAAGCCCTCAAATGCAGGGGATGTGTTTGATAAACCTCAAAAATATGGGGTTGGGTAATGGGGACGGGGAAAGCCTATGACTTTTGTACTGTAGACATTTTAACTGTTAACATTAGACCCAATCGATCTTGAAGACTGAATGAGTACGTAGCATGAGACAAATCGAGATCAAGCGCTTTATTGTTTAAGTTAGTTAAATATCCCACTGATTTTTTAGTGATTTTGTTTCCAGTGAGACTTTATAATATACTATACAAGGTCATCGTAATGGTCTTGTCGCTAACCACCACAAGCTGAGTTGGTGTGTGGCTCTCTAGCCGTAATGTCAAGAAATGATCGCGTGTGCCTTCATTTGCCGCACCATGCTTCTTTTTTCCTACCCTTTACGAAAACACGTTTTTCGAATATAATTTTTGTAAGGTTAAAACTACTTACGTGTTTAAACGCTTGTGTTACAATCAAATTAGTATTAGTTTGAGATTATAGAAAATGTTTTTAGAAATTAGAATCTCATGTAATCAGGTCATCAACATTCAACTGATCCATGAAACCAAAATATGGCCGCTCATGAACTATCTTAATATCTAAAGTATGGAAATTAATATACTTAGTATATCATATATAAATATGAATTTAAGAAACGAATATTGTTATAAATAATATAAAGCCTTAACATTTTACATACATTTAATTTGTAACAAAATATGAAAGTAATAATTTATATTGATGTAAATTTGCCTTTCTAATAAAATACGAGAACTTAAACAAATAAATATAGATAGTATAGAACTAATTAATAAATAAAAGTAAAGATTTTAAAGAGCAAATATAAAAAATTAAAAACCAGTTTGATCATAGTTTAGTTCACTGATCTGACCAGTGACAATTGATTCAACTAAAAAAAACCCATATAAACAATACTAGATTGATTATATAGCCGGTTCTCAATCAGACCGGCCAACCCATTCCGGTTCTAAACATTATTGGTTATAAAGGTAAAATAAAATAAAATTATATGCAATAAAAAGGTCGAAGGTATATCATATTTTCATGCAATTAAGTTTTTTATTTAATGCATAAATTCCTTTTGTGGCCATGAGCATGACAACTCTTCAAAGTATTGGGCTTCACTAGTTTCTTGTGGGCCTTTGTCTTCTATCCACCACTGAAAATGAGTTTTAAGTTTAAGCGACATTTTGTACCAAACAATTTTGACATTAACAGATTATTTTGATATTTTTTACATTTGACCTTTGTTGGAATGAAAATTCAATTTTCTTGAATTTTCGAAAGATAGATAATTGATATGAGAAGCGAAAATTTCCCCCATTTAGTCCATAGCAAATATTTCGGCGGGTCAATTTATTATTTTTTATAAATAAGGAATAGAAAAGAATGTGCGGGAGTTTTTTTTTTCCAAAATGGTATAATTTGAAAACTTATTTATCAAATAGATGTAGTTTGAAAATTATTTACCAAAATGATGTTTTAGTTATTAAATTCATAGATATTCTCAAATGTTTGTTCTCACTCCTCATATAATCGGATAGTCTTAATTTATTATATAATGATAAAGTGTAATATTAGATTATTAACTGAAATTTATAAAATATAAAATACACTAAATAATTCATCGTTTCTTTACCTAGAATAGATTAAATTCACATACTTTGACATTTAAAAATTATAAATATATATGTTAAAATTGAGCCCACTCAAATTTTAACCCTTCCAAAAAACATAAATACAAGACAAACTTTTTTAGTGTAGCGTTCTAAATTTTTATAATGTTAGTGTTTAGAGTTCAACTTTTTATTTGATTTTAAATTTTACCAGTATATATATTTGAAAGTTTTAATAATCCTGTGGTAGAGAATTAATTTCTTGTTTTATTTTACTAATATATGATTAAATATATAACATTTGTTTATTATGTATGTTCTTATTTTTATCTACACATAAAATTTATGATCATCAATTTTGATATCAATCTATGGCTCTTAAAAAATTATAAGTCGAGGTATGCTCAAAATTAAAATAGAGCTTAGTGTTTGATCTCGTTAAGATAAATGAGACGAGTTAGGTCAACATAGTTTGTAAAGGAGCAGTGCTTGAGCTTAACCAAACATGACTTGGTTTGATTCGCTTAAAGTTTTGTACACACTAATAGAATATATAATTTTTATTTTATTATATTTTGAAATAAATAAGAATACGGTAATTAACTCAGAGCTTTCAATCATTATCAATTGATTAATAAGTTCTCTATATATTTATTAAAATATTTTGTTACTATATTATAACAAAATTATCTGATTGCTAAAACCTAAAAATAAAACGAACAAGACCAATTAAAAACATTTTTTTATGTTTGGAAAGACAGTAAAATTATAAGAATACATAATACATATAATAAAAAATAATAAATCTGTATGCATGTGTCTATTACACATACGTATTTAAAAATTTCTTAAAAGACAAAAAAATTGGGTGGGCTAAAAGTAATAAACAATAGAATATTAGTTCTTTATAATTTTTTAAAACTTTCCGTCAATAATCAATAAAAAAAGTATTTTTTGAATATTCAAATATCAAATAATTCAATATTTAAATTAACTATTATTTAATGAATTGGAGTTGTCCAATAAAATGAAGAGTGAGAAACAAACAAGTGAGTTTTGTATAAATTTTATATCTAAAACATTATTTTGTAAATATTTTTCACACTACATCTATTTGGTAAATAAGTTTTATGAATACACCCTTTTGAGAAAAAAAAACTTGTGTAAACTGTGTAAACCTTTGAGGAATATTGGTAATTTAGCTTCATAAGAGTATTTACATTTCATTCTTTATACTTATTTATATAATTATACTAAAAATCATTATTTTTTTTCTTTCCAACTAAATAATACTTTTTATACGTATATCATTATGTTTTTTTTCTCTCTCTCTTCCGCTCACAATCAATTTTTTAAATATTAAAAAATTATAAGAGGTTGAACAATATTTTCTTAAATATACAGATGAATAGTTGTATTTTTTCTATCCTCAACTTACAATCAATTCATATAATATAATGACTACACTCACGTAGCTCTAACCTACTATAAAACCATGTCTTCTACCTAAAACAATACTTGTTGAGGTATCGGACTTGTCAACTGGTAGAGGTACACTTGTTATTTGTTTGAATTCTTTTTCTTACCATCATTACGTTAAAAAATGTTTTAATTAATGACTCAACTTTCATGTTTTATAAAAACTAAAGGTTTAAACATGTGTTTT
>BJCM01082633.1:0-17121 GCA_018326385.1 Flaveria bidentis | reverse complement strand
TCCTCTATAAAAGGAATGTTGACCTAATTTGTAATCAGCCGAAGCTTGCGAGTAAATTTATATATTATCTTTTGCAGAAAACTCTCTCTTTATAACCGTCACTGTTTGATTGAATATTCTTAGTATTCTTGCTTAAATTTCGTCTAATTTTAGTACGATTCCGCTGCATATTATAACCTAATTGATCAAACCAGATCGTCGATCCCCAACATATTCCATTGTTCACCTTTCATCAGTTAGTACAGTTACCATGTTTAGTTGGTATGAAAAGATAAGTCATGGACCTGTCATGACTACATAGTCTAGGATAATATTCTATCTTAGATATCTTATTTTAGCAATATATTATTTGTTGTAGTAAGTTTCAGCTGGTAATCTAAGTATAACCGGCTATAGATAGTAGTATATGTAGTTTCTTATTGCAACTCAGTTAATATGCTTGTAAGAGTCTTGTAAAGTTTGAGTTAATAAGTAATATATACAAGTATCTTGAAAAACATCTCTTGTGTTCTTTAACTTAGTATATTATTATCAACTTATTTGAAAATTTTGTATCATCATCCGAGTGTGTCTAAGAGATAATCTTGTATTGAGTGATCATAACCGATCCTACAAAAATTATTCTAGTATCTATATTTATAAAAAGGAGCTTGTTATAAAAACACCAAATATATTATATGAACATTGTTGGCTATGAGTCATGCTTGTTAACATTATATCAAATTAATCAATAAATGTTCGTTTACGGTCTTTGTCATTGCGGCCCATAATGTTTTAAAGTTATAAGACAGTATTAAGTCGTATGGCCATAAGTAAGATTTATAATTTGTGATTTTTTATTTGTATTTTGTTTTTGTAAACAGTTTATGATTTATTAATTTAGAAGATTCAAATAAAGACACTTAAAACTAAAAAAAATATCAAAAATAATCTTTTTAATCAATGGCTAAGATCAAAATAATTTTTTTATGTTTTTAAGATCACATGATTTATGCTCGTCAATGTATATATTTAGTGCAGTTCATTGTATATTCTTATTAGTTATTATGTTTTTCTGAATAATATTATGTTTTTCTAAAATGATGAATTCTAAAACATAAAATAATAAAATAACATTGTTTTGTATATCTAGAACATAAAACCCGATGATATAATAACAACTAATTAATATAATAAATTAAAAAAATGATAAAATAAGACAATGTCTTATTGTATTTATTTATCATCTTTATGTTATTTTGAACACTATTAATTTAAAAAAAATACATTGGTGAAATAACATATTGTGCACCTTTAATTGTAAAACGCAAATGCAATCTATAGAAACAACAATAAATATAACACAAAATAATCTAAATATGAAATACAATAATTAATACATATAACAATTATATAAAATATATGACATAATAAATATAAATAAATAAACTGATATATTTAACACAATAACTAAAATATTCTACTTTTTAAAACAACAGGAAACCTAAAATCTTTCTTAGATTTTCAAATTTATTATCTTTTTTACTATTACCACATATCTTGTTTTTTTTCAAAGGATGTCCTACATCTTTAAGAAACTAGAGTTTGGATGAGGTGGTTATGGCCCACGAAGAAAATAATCCAACGGGTACCACATCATCTACTGGAGACCCACAATAAAAGCTCCTCGATCAGTCTCCCCGCAGGATAATGTCCATGGCCTAGTCACCATCCACGTTCAGAACTCTCTTAAATATTTTCCCATTTTGGCATTTTTCTCTTTTCTTCATATCGACACCCTTTGTATACATAACACAAATCTTCATGTTTTATTTTGGGAGCAAACCGCACACCAACTCAGATTTGACGTTTCAACACCTGTTTGTCTCTCAAAATCTGAGGTACTTTTGTAAAAGACAAAATCTTCATGTTTTATCTTTCTAACACTTGTGTGTTGATCAGCAGGTTGTCACGGCCATGACATCAGTAGTGGTGGAGGGGTGTAAGGGCAAGAGACTGAAGCGGTCTGTGGCCGAGGACCGCGGTGGTTATGGCGGTGATGGGCAGCACAAGGTGGCTCACATCATGGTGGAGAGAAACCGAAGGAAGCAGATGAATGAACACTTGAGTGTTCTTCGTTCACTTATGCCTTGTTTCTATGTCAAAAGGGTAATCTCCCAAATCTCTACATTTTAATTATTTTAGAGGGCAGAACTAAATGACGATCAAGAGGGTCTACTCTTAATTGGTTTTTATAAAATAATCGAGTTCTTGTTAAGAAAAACATATTATGACCTCTTGATCGTAGTTAGTACTCAAGAAAATCTTATGATAAGCCCTAATTCAAAAATTATGGGTTTGTCACTGATATCCGTATGGCTATATTGCATGTATTTTTAAGGGTGATCAAGCATCAATAATTGGAGGAGTTGTCGATTACATCACTGAATTGCAAGGAATTCTACAATCCCTAGAGGCCAAGAAAAGAAGAAAAGTTTATAGTGAATTAGTCATGAGCAATCGGGTCGGTTCAAGCCCTCGAAAGCCGCCACTTAGCCCTAGACCAAGCGTGCCAATTAGCCCTAGAACCCCCCAACCAACAAGCCCATACAGACCCATTTTCTCTCCATTCATAAGACCATCACTCGACGCTTCACCGGCTAATTCATTTACAAATTCAGACAGTTCTAATAATGAGCTCATGGCAAATTCAAGGTCAACCATTGCTGATGTTGAGGTGAAGTTTGCTGGTGGAAATCTTCTTCTGAAGACCCGCTCTAATCGAATACCTGGCCAAACGACGAAAGTAATCGGGGTTCTTGAAAGTCTATCTCTTGAAGTTCTTCATGCTGACATTAGTGTTGTTGATGAAACTATGGTTAACTCTTTTACCATCAAGGTAAGACAAACATATATGTTTTCAGCGTTTTTGCATGTTTTGTGTATGTTCATATGAAGTGCATGCATGCTTTTAATATCTCTCTCTTAAAGAATAGTATTGCGTAACACTCAGACTTATTAATGAAGTTCGAAATTTCTCAAATTTAGTTTATAATCTATATAAATTACACAAATAATTACTAATATAATTTCTATTATATTTATTTTTAGAATTGCAACTCACACACTAATTAAATTTACTCATATTCCTACAAATATAATTTGTATAAATAGATAATTAAATGTGAACAGTTTTGATCCGCACTAAGAGTTATCAATCATCAATATATATAGCTTATGAGATTAATGTTATATTATTTGATGTTACAAAAACGTGAATAGATACTGGTTATAAATTAAACGTATGTATATTACTCAAATTTAGTTTTAAACTTAATTTGCAGTTATTCAAATGAATTTTTATAATCTGTAATAGAAAATTATAATATTGTATAAGTTTCAAGAAAATGTTAAAAATATTTTGGATACCTAAATAATAATATTTAAAAATTCAATATATTTGGTTTTTACATTGTTTAATATTACCATAGCTTGTTTAATCTATTGGTTTTCCTTTTGTTAGATTGGAGTTGAATGCCAACTAAGTGCAGATGAACTTGCTCAACACATTCAACAGACATTCTGCTAACCTTATCTGCCTTGTTCATCTTTGATCTCCATTGCCATCCTCCTTGTGACAGTAATCTGGCTTAGAAAAGTGTACCCGATCGATCATTATGTTATATTCAACGTGAAATTAATGTTGATTGAAACACACATGGACGCGATATAAAGAATAAAGATAAACATTTGCAGATATTCACTTTATATCTTACACTATCAAACCCTAATAAACCCCTTCACCCTAGACAAAATAATTATAGTTTGCTTGATACTTAGCTCAAATTTTTTATCAATCGTCCTTAAACTTTAGCTACATGGTTAGGTTGTTATATGTAACTTTGTGTGACCCACCGACTGTTGTACTTTTATATCATCCTCATATAAACTTCTATAGTAGGGTACGTTGGTGTTAGAACAATGGGGTTTTGGCATTGGTCATATATACATTAAAGTCACATTGATTATATATTTTGGTAGGTTGTAGAAATAATACAAGAAAACATCTATATATGCATTAAAGATTCGTACACCCAAGATAGGTATATAGCTAGGAGGGGTGTGCCTATAAATGTAGGACAATACATGCATGCGTGCCTTCAATTGTGAATACAACCATATTGAGGATGTCCCTAACCAACCCACAAGCTCCGGTTAATCATGGATGTGATGATTTTGAAATGATAAACTAGAAACAGGCCTGATGTGACAAGCAAGTAGGATTCGTTGTAAGTATTGATTATGTAACATTAACAAAACTTGCAATCTTGCATGGAGCTTGATTGGTTTAGGCCCTCCGGCATGGTCCATCACCCCTAAGGATGGAGGTGCCACTCTAATTATACCCACCCCATACATCAAACCCACCGATCAAAATTTATCATATCACACTACACCACAACACTCAAATTTAGTGGCAGTAGTGTTGTCACACCATAGCACACTACACCACTACTGTACACGACACACATATGCCACGACAAGTATTCGTCGAAAAACCAGTCCATGCGGCATGGATGGGGGTAGCGACGGTGGTGTTAGGTGGTGTCGAGGCTCTTTGTGGTCTCATGGCGCATACGCCCCGCCTATCCTAAGTATTAAATCCGATTTAGTACGTTAATGGGTTAGAACACCGCCCATCTCATGTGTTTAGAGGTGTTAAGGGTGTGTCTCATGAGTATTTCAAGAGGCCTTGTAAGCAAATTAAAAAAAAGGTGGGTGATGGTGATTAGTGATGTTTAATATTGAGTTAAAAGTGGGTCTGACGTGAACTAAGGGGGAATTATATCATTTTATGATGTGTTGGAGTAAAAAGGATACAATGAGTGATTTGACGTTTACGTAAAGTTAAGACATATGTAAAAACACCCATATGCATTAATGTGATTTATCAATAAACATATTTTTTAACTTTTTAAGTAAAGCTAAATCATTTTAAAGTATCCATATAGTGTAGAATGTTGAACACTTGAACTAAGTCCATAACATAGTCATTAATTAAAACATAATCTCAAGCTCCCATATACTTTATACTTATTTTTAGAGACAAACTCGTTGAAATTAGACATTTTGTATTTTTTGCTTTGATCTTGTTACGATTCGCGCTACATGAAACTGAACCTATAGAGGCGATATCTATATCGACGACAAAAGTCGTCCTTATAGCCTAGGCTACATATAGCGACGACAACTCGCTTCTATAGGCTTTTGGTTTTTATGACCATATGATATGGGCCCAAGCGTGGATTAGCAAGCTTTATCCTTTCTGGAGACCCAACATCACTTATCAAAAGGGGATTCATTGAAACGATCATAACTTGGGATAGAAGTTTCCATTTTGGGCCCAAAAACGGCTTATTTTATAAGTTATTTACATTTTTGTCTTATTTTTACATTTTATTGAACTTTACATTTGGCTCAGTTTTCGGCCCGTTTATGTTTTGTAGCCCATTTGACTTTTGCTTTGTTTCTTTATATGCTTATAAGAGATGTGTAAAAGAATTATTGAAGTTTATGAAAAAATTGTTTTCTTTCTCTCACTGTGCATGTTAGTGTAACTCTGATTATCGGTATTCCTTGTGAATCAACGATAGTTAGAAGGATTGTTCCTGGTATTTTCGTTGAATCAACAAGTTCAATTATCTATCTCTTTGTTTCCGACTACATCACCATATTTTATTTTTTGTTTGATTTGTCTTCGCAATAAAGTTTGGCGCGATGGATGGGAATACACCAGCCCACATGAAAATTTATTAGCGACGGCATGTCGTCGCTAAAATTATTATTTATCTATTTTTTTGTCCGATACTCTAAGAAAATAAAAAATAAAAAACTATATAGGCCTTTATACTTTTAATCTACAATTTAATTGGGCGACGTCGTTTTCTTACCTATAACGGCGACTTGTCGTCGCTATAGCTTGTAGTTATGGAAAAAAGGATCTGTAGCTCACATTGACACCATTTCAACCCAAAAAAAAACAAAAGTTCGTCTTAAAACTTAAATCAGGTGATTTCCGACTTTCATTTGTCAAAACATCTTACTACCACTCTCATGTGACCCTTGAACCCTCTCATCGGCCACACGTAAATAATTTATCCAATTTTATCCCTACTTTGAATATTTTTAAAGTTACACCCTTTAAGGTTTAATTTTTGATGAAATTGTGTAGTTAGTCTGTATGTGTGTGTATGCATACGTATATATGTAATGTATATGTAGAAGTTATTGTGTTTATGGATATATGTATTTGTAGGTGTATGTATATGTACGTGTAATATTATATGTATATATATATGTATGTGTAGGTGTAAATGTATGTAAATATGTGTATGTGTATGCGTGTGCGTAAGCGTGCGCGTGTGCGTAAGCATGCGAGCGCGCACGTGCGCGTGCGTGTTCGTAGGCGTGTGCGTAGGCATGGGCGTAGGCGTGGGCGTAGGCGTGGGCGTAGGCGCAGGCGTCGGCGCAGGCGTCGGCGTCGGCGTAGGCGTCGGCGTAGGCGTCGGCGTCGGCGTCGGCGTCGGCGTCGGCGTATGCGTAGGCGTATGAGTAGGCGTATGCGTAGGCGTATGCGTATGCGTATGCGCATGCGTATACGGTGAGATAAATCCGTGTTGTTTAAGTGCGAAACTACATGTTTTGTGTAATCTTATGTTGAAACCATCTAGAACTGTTCTGAAAATGGTGTTATTTTACAACAAGAAAATTCGTTTAGTGTTGTTTCGGAATAAGAAAATACTTTCAATGCCTTTTACATTAAGTGTTTTTTTATTGTAAGACATCATGTTTTTGTTGTTTAGGATAAAATATCATATAAATAACATATATTTGTCTGTTGTTTACGGTACAACAATACGTTAAGGTAAAACACCATGCCATATGTTGTTTTACTCTAAAATAACACTTTTAGTGCTCATATGTAAAATGACATGATATCTGTTGATTTAACGTAAAATAGCAAGTTTTGTGATGATTTAACACAAAAACACCATGCTTTGTGTTGACTTAAAGTAAAAATCTAATGTAAAATAGCACGCTCTATGCTTATTTGACATTAACAAACACAATCTCTTCCTGTTTTAGATGCAAGCATGCTCTATGATGTTTTACCTCGTGTTATTAAATCTAGCACGTTTTCTTCCTTCTCTAATCAAATCCAGCACAATTTACATACATAAAATACAAATACAAAACTATCTGTATCCAAATACATGTAAATATATCTCTTTCTTGTAAAGTAGTTGTAGGATGAGCTGTTTCTAAATGAATGGTAAAACCTAAACCTTTGTTAAAGTACTTATACATGATAATCTAACCCTTTGTTTCCAAGTATTGAGATGTATTAGACTTTTGATCGCATTTAGAAATCAAATCACCTTCTGAAATCCCTTTTCAATTCCTTCTTCTCTAGTGTATGTTTTTAAATTGAAATTAGAAAGCTTGAAAGAATGTAGTGTTCAAGACAGAGTAATGACCACGACAAAGCAAATTTTGCAGACGAATACGATGGTGATACAAACAAATGCCCATCTCAAGTGCTTTTAACAAAGGATATGTTTTTTTATCAAACTGATGTACATATAATATTTACGACCAGATAATCATAAATAGGAATATATGATCTAGAAAAATGAATTGAGGGTACATTTGTTCCACTCTACAAATCCTAGAATTGGAAGGTATAAAGATGCTGAAATCAAGGAATAGAAGTGGCAAAATAAGAAAGACTAATGCCCTCACTATATTTTTTCTATATGCAACATATCATCATCTCTTTAAATCTTATCCTTTTAAGGGAAAAGTATTTTTCTTATTTGAACCACCTTGTATACACACATGGGATATTGAAATCTTCGAATAGGTTTAAACTGCATTGTATACATATACAAGATTTTGGTATATAATTGCCTATGATAAGCTTATAATTTTTGATAAAATGGAAGTGGGTATTAGAGATAACCATATTATTTAAAACAAGATTTGTAATTATAAATAGGGGTGTTTAGGTACTCATTTGCAAGACCCTTTTGATAAAGTTTATAGAAAATATCAAGAAGTTGGAAACCCTAACCATATATGTCAAAAGCCATCGCCCACCGCATTTCCCTTTGGCCTTAGGTTCATTCGAGGGAAAAGGAAGTTGAGTGGCTTTGTTTGTTTTTGATTATGCATGTTTAGGCTACCACTTTTGTTGTTGTTATACCATGAATATCCTTAATGAAGTCACTCACATTTTCCGACAAGATCAAAGGAACTTTTTTTAATAATTTAAAATATATTTATTCTTCTACTTAGTCGATCTCTTTCCCGATTCTTTTATTGTTTGCAACTAGACTCCTGGTGAGATATCTCTGAAGGAAACTAGAGATAGTCATTCATGGTTTTAAATTCCGTTTTGTTCAAAATGATTTTTAAAAAGCCCATGCATTTTTGTATTATATTTTTTTTAAATGAGAGCATAAAAAGCTTGCTTATAGATTTGATTAAACTTAACCTAAACAATATTACAATGAAATTAAATTCAAGCAACGCACAAAATATAAGATAGTGGATATATAGATCAGAACAGATAATCACTTCTAGCTTATGCTAATCATGCCACTCTTATAATTATCTACTATTTGACCTAGAGCATGACTCATGTACTTACATACCAAGCGTTTTGTCCTTAACTAAACTAAATATGGTGTTCTAGGCATGATTGGATGACATTTTGAAACCGCACGTCAAATCAACATTGAATTTAATCAAAATAATAAAATGAAAAATCATATGCATTTGATTAAATTCGTTCCAATGTTCTATATATTATTATCATTCAATTACATAGGACAACAACTTGTTGATTGATATGAATTTACATCGGTTTCATAGACATAACCTAAAATGATTAATTGTTTAAATTTAGGTAGAAATATGTAAATGTATATGATTATGTTTTCGACTACCCACTATGATGAACTTTTATCTAAGTAGGTTTTCATGTGGAATAAAAGGAAATAAAAAAATTCAAACAAGGTCACAACCCAAGATTTAAATGATTGGTGTATCAATCCAAGGTTAGTGAAGTAATTTTCTAATAGGAATATTCCCATCATCTTTTTTGGTAGGAACTTTTTGAGGGATAATTATTTTGAGGGAGCATTTTGAGGGAAAAAATGAGAAGAGTGGCATAATTTTCTTGTTTTAATTATTCTTGCCTTATGTCTTGTTGTAATATAATATTAAAATTATTTAATAGAATAAAATATAAAAAATAGTTGGTGTTAGGTTGGTTAATGACTTAACAAGACTTTTCTATTTGAACGGCAGATGACCGATACAAAATTTAATTCAACTATCTTACTTAACAAATACGCATATACTTTGAGTAATAATAATAACACAAGAAGTTATTTGAAGTATACACTTGATTAATATTTTTTGAGTTCAAATTGTTACAATCAGTAGATAAACAAGTAGGCTCACTCCATCACTTCTAAACTATACTATACAAGTGAGAAGTATTTATACTATGAAAGGTAAACACAAGGAATAAATTTATTGATTGCATGTGGTTGGTCAAAAATATTAATTAAAGAGTGTCTAATCACCCTTATTAGTAAAGGTAAGAAGAGTGTCGATCCATCAGGAATCACAAGAAAGCGCTAACAATGATTAACATATAAATACTAAACATTCAAAAGTAAATTGCTTGATTAATTAAATTAAGTAATATCAAATTAACAAAATAAAAGTTTAGTTTTTTAAGAATCTTGGGTAAAAAGCAATCCACTTCGGGATTCAGTATTGACAATGTTACAATTATTAGTGAAATCTGGTGAAAAATCATTAGTGGTGACTTACACATGACAAGATCTAAGTGATAATTATGGATTAAAATTTAAAGAACTTCATTTACACAATCACCAACTTAAATAATGTAACCCTAAATTTAATAATCAATCACATAATTATAAAATAAAACCAAAGTTATACAAAATCAATATTAGGTTTAAACATAAAAAAATGTTTTAAATTATCAAATCATAAATTAAATCCATAAGAACTTAAAAGGTTTAAGATCCAATCTCAATATAGGTTAGAAGCTAAGAAAAATAAAAATATACACAAACCCATCCCCCGATGCGAATCACTAACGAATTAGCTTTGTCACATCATTAAATCTTCAAAGCCGAATGAATTTAGCATGTAGATTTAATGATCTTCATAGTGAAAGGGCTTGATAATAGCGAAAGATGCTACTTTTTCATCAAAGATTGATGTTCTAAAAGGTAATTTTCGTGATAGGATTTATTCTCCTTTAAAACCTCTTAAATTAAGTCAAATCTCAAAAAAATACACGGACCACGACATCAGTGGCTGCACCCCTATACAACGTTTATTTTCATGTGTAATTTTTTGATATTTATTTGTGGACAGGTCATGGGTCTCGTTGATCCTTTCTTACTTAAGTTATGCATGTTTTAAGATATCGTTGTCATGCAACTTTACCGTAACATTTCTTTACTTCTCAAGCTCCGATTCTCATCCCGATTCTTCCAACTTCTTTGTATACTTCGTGTTTAACCTACAAACACAATAAACATTACTACAACGTTGTTAATAGATGACGCACGAGGAAAGATGACACGTATTTTCACGTGTCATAATAATTATATCTTATTTCACAATATTCGTAGAAAAGATTACACGCATTTTTGCATGCCATCTTTGCCTGTTATTTTCTAAAACACACGCCAAACTTAATTTTCGATTCCCTAAAATTATCAATCATTTATGCATTATATTGTTGTACTTTATGTTGTATCACTCTTTTATGCCTAATATTATTGTACTATGGTGCTTTGTTATTGTATATTATGATTTCGGGGATTTCTTACTCTTCGTTCTTCAACTTTCTCAATCGCCTTCCTTCAACGGACCAATCATCTTCCACCCTGTTGCAAGTGAGCCTTCATGAATCCACTACGCTACAAGAGGTTCAAGCTTTAATCATCTTCTATCTCTTTCATTAATCAAGTTAGGGTTTTTTTTAACTAATTTATTTTGCTTAATTTTATAGAGAGAACGGTGGGGTGGTGTGGTGGGAAATTAGGGTTTTAGATATGGTGTCGTGTGAAGAAGGAAATAGGGGATCTTTTGTCATATCCTGGTGGAAGCGTGAAATGCTTTAGGTGTGACTAGCTTGTTTAGAACGCATTGATCAGAAAATAAACAAAAAACACGTAAAAATCATAATACATTAACATAATTCATACATAATACCAGTTCGGGTTATATTATCATTATTATACAAAATTTAATATAACCCTATTGCAAAATATACTAATCTAACTGCTACATCTTCAGAGATGATGGAAATGAGCATTCATCGATACGCTAAGATCGTACAGATTAACAGTTAGATTTACACAGACTTTTCTCATAACTTCACCTTAGCTATTATACACATCAAATGAGAGTATAATCTTGTTAGACATGATGATTTCCTAAAAAAACATACTCAAAACAATCAACATAAAATTGGTGAAATCATAGGTTTAACTTCAGAACAAAATTCATATATTGATCCATTATATATAAGTTTACAACCAAACCTACTTATAAGTTGGGTGATTTATAAATGTTACAATATAAATCACAAAGATTGGATAATATAAAATCACAACACTCATCCTGTTGGTGTATGAAGTATTTTCCTAAGTAGTGCTACCTATATTATCCAACGGTTCCACATCCAAACTAATGGTTGTAACAAAAATGATAGTAAAACTCAAAAAAAATCTTATATATATGCATCAATCATAAAATCGTATGCTTTTCCCCCAAAAATATATAAATAAAAAATGGGGTTATGAGTCTCACCTCTTATTCCAACAGATAACCTATAAAAATATTTATAGATTAGAGATAAATATATTTTCTTTAAAATTTTCAGCACCTCAGATTACAAAAATCAAAACAGAAGTTATAGTTATCCACATGTCACAATTTTTTTACAACAGAAGCATATAAAAATCTATCTTAACATGTAAAAGTTTCATACATCAATTAGTTACATATTATTTTCATGAATTTTTACAATACTTGAATAAAACAGCAAAAATAAATACGGGTTCTTAAAACTCATCAAAATTTATTAGAATCTATATTTGAAAATCCATTTTATCTCATAAATTCCTGAGAAACTAATTCATAACAGAACTATTTTTATGATTTTTACCATTTTGAAAATAATTAGTAAAAACATCTCTAAAAATTCCCAACTTTATTTAGATTGTCCTAATGAAGATATAACATTATGTGTATATTTTTCATGATTTATTTTATTGTTTAAATATTTTCCTGATTTTTGAATTACAGATTCTTCTAAAATATATATCTCGGGCATAACTATGACTTAAATTATGAAATTTATTAAACAAGTCCTATAAAACATAAGGATCATCATATAACTTTTCTAGCTTTTTATCAGGTTTGGAACTTCCATATATTAATTTTTTTTATTACCTTGAATAAGTTATATAAATTAATTTACTTATTATTATTACACCCAAATTTACAGATTGATATTTCTAATATTTTCTAACAAGTTACTAATTATATTCCCATAATCACAGTCATTTAGATATTTAATTTATATAACCAAATGAAATGTAAAATAACATATAAATTAACACCTTAAACCCTTTATTTATATATTTTTTTTCTATAAATCTTCAGACTTTCTATTTTAAAGACTGATGAGAATAAAAGATTTTGTAAGGTTTGTGATTAATTCTTGTGAGATAAAACATAAGGGTTTAAGTTCTATGTATGTTAGATACATACATAATTTTATAAACTTTTTAACCAATCAAGTTTAATTAGTCTAACCTTGATTTTGATAAAAGAAGAGGGTGAAGGAAGGTTGATGAACACTTCTAATTCTTGAGATTCAAGTTTGAAGGAATGTTCTTGATATTGGATAATACTTCAAATGATTTTGTTGGTGATTTGATGATTGTTTTGATGGTATAATAACCGAGAGAAAGAGATTTGTTGGAGGGAAGATTATCATGGAGGATGGTGTTGTCACCGTGAGGAAAAAAAGTTGTTGAAGGTGAGAAGGTTGCTTTAGTTGTGGTGGTTGATGTTGATGGAGATGGTTGTGGGTTTTGGTCTATGGTGGTGGTGGTGTGGATTGTGTCCATGGCCGAGGGGTACAAGAAAGCTAGGAGATCATCATGATCCTAATCATTACATCCAAACTTGGAGTAGTGAGGTGTTAATTCTAGGAGTTATGTGTTAAGTTTAGGAGGGTGATAAGTGTATGTAGTGCTAGGTGTCATAATTTGGTGTGTGTTAGTTTCTTAGTAATTAAGTTTAGGTTAGTTAGTTAATTAGCTACTAATATTGATCAGTTATGGTCCTAATAACCCAATTACTATAGCTAAGTGTGTTTTAGTTTAGTGTTTAAACATCCAAGATTAGTTTGGTTTAGGTTCTTCATGTAAGTTTTTCAAAAGTTATCTCATTTGGTTATTGTTTGATTAAGTTGTGATCTTAGTTTAATATACACTAAATGAAAGTATAACAATAGATCTAATAACTAATCACGTAATCTTAGATTTGGTATCCTTAATATTTCATACCAAAAATCACAAAAGTATATATACATGCATTCGTAAATGATCATAACTACATGCAAGATTATCGAACATATACACATATTTATATATACTAACGTATATAGATAAAAATTTATCACATAAAGTTACCGTAGAACTTTTAATTTAATATATGTGTATATATATTTAGGATTAACTTTATATAAATTCTTAGTATTAAATTGTCTATCCTTAAATTTTAGGGTCATCACATCTTTGTTTGATGAACATAAAAAAGTTATGTGCGATTCAGCAAGAATAACAATAACATTGTTTGTAGACTTGTGATTGAGTGGTTCTTTTAAGCATTAATGTTCCCATCTGTGGGTCTTTACTCCCCTAAAACTTTGGGTTGTTGGGCCCGTAACTAGATCGATAAATCTATTTCAAACTCATACAAGATCTTCCAATCCCAAACCAGTAAGAGATTCATCCGTAGATGTTTCTTACACTTAGTCAATTTATGAAATTAACCAAGTATAACATTTGAACCTGCAATCATATACATAAATCAACACATATATGGGTTAACCAATATACATAATGAATACATCAAAATAATAAATTACAAATGTTCATTATAAATGTTAATTAAAGTTCTAAGCCTATACAAAAGGATCTAGACCTATTATTCCTAGATCTAACACAATGATCGGATAGTTTAATGTCATAATAACGGAACTACTTTTTCTTGCATTGTAAACAAAAACGCTTAAGCGTCTAATGTAATTGAGCGGAGCTTTTCATCTTTATCTTCCAAAGTCTTCTATAGGTCTTGTATGTTCTTCTCTTTCCATGCATTTGGTCCTAACAAATCTAATATACACATAAATTTGAGTGATTAGATACGTAAATATGAAAAGTAAATTGATATTTGAGGTGTTTGATTAGCGGATAATAGCGCGAGTTTAAATGGATAACTCAAAGGCATTTGACTGCTTAGCCCTTTTGATTTATATATTCTGCTTAGCTCTTTAGATTCGAATATTCTGGTTAGTTTAATGGTTTTATCTTCAGTTAATTAAACAAAGAAATCAAAAAGTATAAAACTTTGAGATAAGTTGAAGACAATTAAGTTTCAAACTCTAAAGGGAGGATCAATGCATACCTAAAGAAAATAAACATAGACCAACGCCATACAACAAACATTATGTTCATCAAACTAACATGAACAAAATTTAGCGTTGCTGGAAAACATACATAACAACAATGAAATCTTAAGCAGTTGTAGTAATCTACAAGGGGAAGAAATCGAAATCTCTTGTTGATTATTTGAAGGGAAGCATAATAAATACCATAATCCAAGCTTTTTATGCAGGCTAAACTCCAAAACATCCAACTTGAAATGAAAAATTACAATAATTCTACAACATTACCACGTATATATATTAAATAAAACAATAAATAATTCAGCATATATATTGTGAAACAGAAGCAATGATGGCCCAGCGAATAAACAGATCTCTTGTTGATTATTTAATTTTTTTACTACAATTCAAATTAGAAATTATCAGTTTTTAATATCTGTATGAAGCAGCCTATGTTTGCAGCAACAACAGAACCTCAACACCTCTTTATACCATTTTGCATATGTTTTAGTGATATCCATTGTCAAATAAACATTCCCACTAATCAACATCACCTCTTTATACCATTTTGCATATGTTTTAGTGATATCCATTGTCAAACAAACATTCTCACTAATAAACATCACAGGCATTGTAATTTCTCTTTATATGCGTATGTTTTAGTGATACCCATTGTCAAAATTCATTAATTTCATTCCCTTTAAAAATTAAAAGAAAAGATTAGTTTTAGTGATACTTAAATGTTTTGTCCTTAAATTTTCTATTTTGAAACATAGTGATCTAGATTAATAACTTGTTTACGTAAATCCATATAAAGCAGGTAACTTACATAATGCGAATTTATGTTCTTCCGTATGTATCTTTCTTACAAGAAATACATTCGAAAATCTTCTACGAATAAACATCGTTTCAGATGAGAGCACTACAAGACCAAAGACATTGATGAACAACAAACACATGGATAACATCAAGTGAAGACTTCTATGGAAGAGGAAACTCCTGCGAAAGACAAAGTTGTTGCGGAAGACCAAATACCTATACTTAAATGATACAAGTAATTCAAGTCAACAAGTCAAACACGTATTCCAAGAGATTCACTGTTGTCTTAACAGAAACACGTGTGACTATAAATACGAGTCCTAGGTTTCAAATCAAGTAGAGGACGGCAACATACAAACCATCACATCGATCCACACGATCAACAAAACATAAAACCCTGACAGCCATCACATCATCACACCAAAATCATAAACACAATCATAGCAAAGATTATTGTTATCAATTATTATTTGATTCTTTGTAATCATTAATCAGTTTAATGAATTACTTTTGATTCAAAACATTTTTTTGTGTATTGTTGAAATAATTCGAGTGTTTATTACATATATTTATTGTCTTCGATATTTAATATTTGATCAATTAAGCAACGATTAATGATGATTCCGCAATCAGTAAATCAAAACCAATCTAACACGGATAAATCTTGATTGCGATCCTTCGATTCACACATTGAAACCGGTTCTATATATATTTATTTTATATTCACATCCTTATACATTATTTGGTTATTAGTTAAGCTAGTGGTGTGTATATGTATATAATAAAGCATCTCAATTTATTACATACATTGCTTACATAATTTTTTGGATATTTTCTAATTTCTTCTAAATTGGGTTGTTCTTTTTGGCAGAAAGTTGAAGATTGGATGCCTTCTAACTTCTAAGTTGTCGGGATGAATGAAAAAAAAGTCAAATCTATAATATATGATACAACACTCAATTGCATATAAAATATTGCTATCTTATTTACTACTAAACATCATTTTACACCAAAAAAACACACGCCATTTTAATACACCCATATCACAAATGATGCCTAAACCCACAACCTCTTATTTTAAAAACCTGATACTACTAGGCCAAAAGGCATGCATTGGTTTGCTAATTTTAGTTTCATCTTTTATTTAATTAAGTGTATTGTGGTTCATTGCTTCAAACTATTATCTCTTAAATTGATCCATTTCTTTTTTAATTTCACCTTATCACTAGAGTGAAATTGTTTTTTTTTTCTAAGGTTGGAGGAGATAAATATGAATACACCGACGTTGATTTGAATGGAATTTGTGAACAGTGATTGCGTTACGTTAGAATTTCATTTATGTGTAGGGCTACATATTAGATAATTATACGAATTTGAAACTACATTGTACTTTTTATATTTGTATATGAACTTAAAAGAACCTTGTAATTTTTGTTAGTATTTTATTTAATGAATTTTGTTTTGCTGTTATTCGACATTTGTTTATATAAACAACAGGAAAAAATTATAAAAATTATATA
>BJCM01082626.1:0-29479 GCA_018326385.1 Flaveria bidentis | reverse complement strand
ATTATATCTGTTTTCAATGTTTTGTATTGTTCATTGGGTTGGCACATGTTTTGCCACATTTTACATTTCTATTTCTTTGGATTGTTTTTATTATACGCTTCCGTACAGTTTTCAAGTTTTACTTGGGTTGATTTGGTTTATTATTGCATATAGAGTCGTTCTGAGTAACTATTGACTGTGATCCTGGTTTGTTCACACGCCTCGCGGTTAAACTCCGCACGTGGATTTTGAGGGTGTGACATTATTAATATTATTTCTAAATAAATAAATTTTTATAAAATAATAATTTTTTCAAAAGCATAAAACTTTTTTAAATTTACGAAAATTTTTAAAATTGGTATTTTTAAAAAGTCATTTTTTAAAAAACAAAAATAATCAAATTTGAGAGTTATGATATGAAAATTTTTAAAAATGACATTTTTATACGGTTTGTTTTAGAACAAAATGTATATTTTTTGAAAAAAAGTTTAAAAATAAAATTTTAAAAAGTTGATATACTGTTTTGTTATATATTAGAATATCATTTTATAATTAATAATTTTTATTATATTAATATTTTATTTATTCAATCTTTGTAAAATACGATTTTACAAAAGCTAGTATATTATAATGCAATATAGATATTTAGTTGGATTTTATAAATAATAGTTTAAATTAAATTTAAATCAACCAATGATCTTAAAAATGTAAAAGAATTGAACTTTTTTGTGTTTTGTTGTTGTTATTACTACTATTACTAAAATTATTTTAATCAAATCTACACAAGTGATTATATACATTGTCTTGAGGAGATGGAACTCTCGGTTACTCACTCTTGTGGGTAGTTGGTTCGAATTTCGAACCCTGTCCCAACAATATTTTTTTGTGGGTTTTTTGTTTTCTTTTATTTATTTTTTCCTTGTATATTAGTTTAAATTAAAATTTCCAATTATGTACTTAAAGTCAATGCACCGTAAAATTTGTAATAAGTTTATAAACTTACCATTAACCATATGAATAATATCATACAACCCCGTTACAACGTGAAAATAGAAACTCGTTATCATTATCATCAAATTAAGTACCAAGAATAACTTTCTCATATGAAAATGAGCATATAAAACAATTTCATTTCTTGCAATTATCCCTTAATAATTATTTGATACTCATCAAGACACAAATATGTGATTTGCAAACATGACAACAGTCGCTATAACGATCTCATAACAGTTAAATATATCATTAGTCATGTACTCAAGTGAACCGTATCCAATCTGGTTTTGAGAACATTGGTTTAAATCTGACGGGCTAGTTTGCGCGATCTTTTGTCGTTTTGATCCATTGGTAGCTGAAAGTTAGGAATTTAAGATCATAAACTAAAGAAAAAAAAGTTTAATTACAATGGTTGTTGTGTTACTTAACAATCTCCTAATTATAAGTCATTCTTTTGATTTTTCATCATAAATATATCCACAACAATCTCCCTACATAAACATGATCATTTTGGTTAATCCTACGTAGAAACATGGCTGGAAGTGGAGATCTTGATGCTATAACACCAAAAACCGGTGAACATGCAGTTCGGAGACCGCGAGGTAGACCAGTGGGTTCCAAAAACAAGCCCAAACCGCCCATCATCATCACTCGAGACAGTCCCAACACGTTGCGGGCTCACGCCATGGAGGTTAGCCCCGGTTGCGACATAGGTGAGAGCTTAGCCACCTTTGCTAGGAGGAAGCAACAAGGGATATGGGTGTTAAGCGCCACCGGGTTCGTGAGCAACGTCATGTTGCGTCAACCGTCCCTGTCATCAACTGGTACCGGCTCCGGGCCTGTAGTCACCCTTCACGGCCGGTTTGAGATTTTATCACTGGTTGGTTCTGTACTGCCGCCACCAGCTCCACTAGGTGTTACTGGTTTAGCCATATATCTAGTGGGCCCGCAGGGCCAGGTTGTGGGTGGTGCTGTCGCGGGCCCACTTATGACCTCTGGACTTGTGGTGATCATGGCGGCAGCTTTCATGAACGCCAGTTTTGATAGGTTGCCTATGGATAAAGATGAAGCGATCGCAACTACCACCACTCATGATCAACTTCACCACCACGCTATCGGGGTTTCAGATATCTACGCGCCACCACAAAACCTGATTCCTAGCAACACCCTCCCTCCTCCTGATATGTATACTTGGTCGATGGCTCGACCGTTGTCCAAGGCGTGAGAATATGATTTCCAACACTACTCGTATTGTATGTCTTAGAGTCGACTAGTGAATTTATGGCATTAGTCTCGTGTTCTGAACGTTTCTTATGTAAACTCTTATTAGCGAAATGATAAGAAAGTATGAGCCATACGGCTATACAATATGGCGAAAAGGGTATTATAGTAATTTCACAAAACATGCAAACTTGTTAACTAGAAAACAACCATTATACAATATTACAAACTAGCATGTTAACTAACTGTTAATGTTAAAAAAAACACACTCAGAATATAGTGAATGTTTGGAAGGATCTAAATTCTGAGTGGAAATCCGAATTTTCGAATCATTTGGGAAACTTTTTCGCGAAAGTTGGTCTGCATCGAGCTCATCGAAAGACTAAGAGGTCCATTGCTGGTAACGGTGAAGGCTACCGGGGAAATCCGTAAAGAGTCCATCAACTCCCATTGTGTTTATCCAGTAATCATATTCCAAATAAGGGTCTTGACTGAAGTTGAAATGCAAGAACTTGTTTTCGTTGCGAAATGTGTATGGGTGCACCTGCAAGTGACAATGAAATGGTTAGTTTTGACTTTTGAGGTCAAACATAGAAAAATTTAACTTCATTAGTTTATAGAATTTTGGCGAAACTTTAACTACTAAGATGAGATTTATAGCTTATTACAGACAGAAAATATTACTGTTTAACGGATAGCAATAAGATTGACCTCAATATGATCTTTTGACAGTTATAGTGAATTTAGTTTTGACTTTTGAGGTCAAAAGAAAGAAACTCGACTTCGTTTTTATACAAGATTCATCAAATTTCAAGAAAATATCTACGATCTTAATGAACTTATTAACATAATACAGCTGTGAAAGGATTTGAACTTTGCGAAATAAGGGTTTGACTTTGACCTCAAAGTCAATCTGTGATCACTTGTGTACCTTTAGATTATAAGCGTGTGCCCTGGTCACGAGATCAGTAGGCGTTTGAGTGTAGTTATCTTTCACAGGAACAATGTTGTCCTTAAATGGACCAATCCCAACAACATATTCTTTGATATAGTTCAAATAATGATCTGAAGTGATTTCTGCATACGTCTGCAGACAAAAACAAAATTGATTCTTTAAAGACATTGAAAAGCACCATTTAGATGCGCGCTTTGGAAGTGATAATGTGATGAAAATGAACAATCATCATCAGATAATCAGTTGTAATAAAACAAACAAATAACTAATATTATTGATCTTTTCCTCTACCTGATTTGTGTCTTGCGTTCTAACATTCACATCATTGATAAGGAAGATCTTTGGAAGATCTGTTTGCTTATGGATGTAAAAAAGTGACGATGGGGCGAATGACTGAATAAAACATGGTTGTTTTAGCCATTCCTTCGATAAAAACGAACCTTTATACCCGTGTTTTTTAAGGATTTCCACAACAACATCTTCATACCTCTTTCCTTTAGGCCATTTCACCTGAAATTCAAGCTTAACTTCATGAATCCAATGTAACATTTTGACAGATGACGGTTGATGTTGAGAATATAACTTACATGTTGATTAAGTAATACAGGACTTTTAATTTCTGGATATATTCCAACCACCCTTGGTGCATTTATCGCGATTTGAATGTACTCTTCAAATGTAATAAGAGGATACCTTCCTGCTCATGGGTATAACATAGCCTTGCATGTTAGAGACACACAAACACATACATTTGGATAAAGTAGTTAAACCAACTAACCATTATAGTGCTGATCACGAAACAAACATCTCTGCTTTGTCCTCAAAGTTTTAAGTTCTTTTAGTGTAAAATCAACTGCAAATAGTCAGGTAGATATAAAATCTTTACATAATGACAGTGATCATATCATATTTTTACTTAAAAACCTCAAGGTAACATCAAGCATACATATGAAGAATCCAGTTGTGTTTACTCCTTCAACTTCATAGGTTTTCACTCGGTCTGCAAACTCCTTGTGTTCTGCAATGTCAGTTGTGTCATCAAGTGTAACATCATGGAGACACATAAGCACACCATCTTTACTAACTAATATATCGGCTTCTATGAAGTCTGTGCCTTCTTCAATTGCTCTCTGTATGAATCAAAAGTACCCGAAACTTCAAAAATATTTAGACAACACTCCACAAGTGTGTGCATTTTAGACAATTTTAAGGAATTTTACAATAATAATCTATCTTTTTGCAAAGTAAATGATTTTGGAGGTTTTACGCATTTGAATACACTTCAAAAAATGTACTCACATCATCATTTGAGTTTGGAAAAATCAGTATTTATTTTTCAGAGATAAAGGGAAAAGTAGTTTAATAGATTTACCAAGTAAGCAGGAGCAGTTTCTTCTGGGAATTCTCCATTTGAACCCCGATGGGCAATGTTAAATGGACGAAAAGTCTGCAGGGGCGTTTTCGTATTTTCTTCGTTACTTGAAGGTCGATAGAGTCTACTTGCAGAACACCCGAAAAAGAGTAGCAGAAAGGTAACAATGATGCAACCTGAAAAGTGATTTATGAATCATAAACATTATGCAACTCAAAACAAACATAAAATAACCAAAAATCCTGAATCTGAGGTCAACTGTTATGATTTCAAAACTACAAACAGTTATATAGTTTGTAGAAAAGTTTGCAAAGTACAATAAGTTAAAAAGAACAATACCACTGCATGCAAAAACTGGTTTTTGGACTTTTCATTATGTTAAATGGGTGGTTCTTGTGTCATATATATGTTATGTGTTCACTAATGTAGAGAATCGCGTAAGCATTTGCACATAGTGTTAGAATGATCAAATGTAGTGGAGAGAGAAAGAAAGATGGTTACAAAACCGTTTATGTGTCATGTTTAAAAAAACAAGTGGAAGTATTTATGAAGTGTAATATCTCTATCTTATGATATAAAAGTAAGATTTGTTCTCATCTCATACTCCTTTACTTCTTGAATGAAATGTTGTTGGATGTGTTTGTATGAAATGTTGTTGGATGTGTTTGTATGTTACATAATGAACATTTTCCCTGTTCATGCATATGTAAAAAAAGAATAATAAAAGAAAATTGTTAACTTTACTACAGATATAAAATAATACCACAAATAATCCTTAGTATACATTCCAAATAAACAAATTATATTGTAATACTTAGAATAATAAGCAAAAACATTTATCATTAATTGCTTGAAAACAAAAGCTTACTTTGACTTTCAGGGAATTTACGGTGACTTTTTTATTTTTATTCATATAATTACATTAAAAATCATTATATTTTCTCTTTCTTTTTTAATTAAATAATACTTTTATACTCTTATCATTATTTTTTTCTCATCCACTCACAACCACTTTAAAAAATATTAAAAAATTTATAAAGATTGAACAGTGATTTTTTAAATATCAATCCACAATAATATTTTCTCTCTAATTCATTCACAACCACTCAAAACAATTCTATATAATATACCAAATACACTTATATATTTTTAAGAATTTCACTGTGAATGCTCTAAACAAACACTAACACATAACACATTCAACATTTATATAAACTCTTCTAGTCCCCTCCATAAGAGTATTAACATCATTTTTTTTCTATCCTCATCCTTATAACATTAAAAGTCATTATTTTTCTCTTTTATTTTCAATTATATAATTCATTTATATATTTTTTATTATTTCTTTCTTTCTCATCCACTCATAATCACTTAAAAATATTAAAAATTTATAGAGATGAATAATGTATTACCAAATATACAGATAAACGTAATATTCTATACTTTTCTCTACTCTCAACTATTTTTTTTATAATATAAGAACACATCTAAAAGTAAGATTTGTTTATAAAGATGAATAATGTATTACCAAATATTAAAAAAATTACAGAAAATGTTATGAAGTGTAATATCTCTATCTTATGATATAAAAGTAAGATTTGTTGTCAATCTCATACTCCTTGAATGAAATGTTTTTGGATGTGTTTGTATGTTACATAATGAACATTTCCATGTTCGTGCATATGTAAAAAGGAATAATAAAAGAAAATTGTTAACTTTACTACAGATATAAAATAATACCACAAATAATCCTTAGTATAATATTCCAAATAAACAAATTATATTATAATACTGCCTAAACTATTTAAAACTGTACAGTTAAAAAACTTAGAATAATAAGCAAAAACATTTATCATTAATTGCTTGAAAACAAAAGCTTACTTTGATTTTTAAAGTAAGGGTGAGTTTCTTATTTTTATTTATATAATTAAATTAAAAATTATTATATTTTCTTTCTCTTTTTCAATTAAATAGTACTTTTACACCCTTATCATTAATTTTTTTTCTCTCATCCACTCACAACCACTTTAAAAAATATTAAAAAATTCATAAGGATTGAACAATAATTTTTTAAATATATCAATTCACAATAACATTTTCTTTCTAATTCACTTACAACCACTCAAAAGCATTCCATATAATATACCAAATACACTTATAATTTAGAAAATCATAGCGACAAATTTAGATTTTATAAACCATCATATTTTTATGATTAATTATAAGATAAAAACGATATAAGATTCAGAACTTTGAACCAGCTTTGAGTGCTCGTATATTTAATTTGATGACTTATATATTATTACACATTATTATTTGTTACTAAAATTATTTTTATTTGGAAATAACTATTATAATTACTTTAAATACTATTATTATTATTATTATTATTATAACCATGTAAATATTTGGTAAATAGTTTTTACTTAATAATATAATACTTAATTGAATTAGTAAAAATATAAAAAATATAAATATAATATTAATTTAAATTTTAATAAATAAAGTAATTATTATAAAAAAGTAATACTTGATATAATGAATTTAATCATATGCTTTAAGTTATTTATTAATTAAAAAAATTTATTAAATTAGGACAATTTAGGAACACTTGCAGTCTCTATTGGAAAAGGGTATTATAGATGTTGAATTTACAAACCAACAACTCCATTAAATCAAACTATATATCTGTTTGTAGTTAAACATTGCAGTCTCTATTGGAAGAAGATAGTTAAACTTAAGAATGAGAGATGTATGTTGTATAATTGTTGTGGACTTGTGGATAACAAGAATGAGATGCTGAGGAAAAAACATGATACAATCTTCATGTTTAAATCCGAATAATGTATTTATCAGGTTCTTGAAAAGTTAAATTTCACATACTTTGTTCATATGTAAAGGGTCTCTTTGAATCCTTTGATTGCAAAAGAAAAAAAGAAGAAACCAAATATTCATGTGTTGTATGGGTGGGGAAATGTTTTTACAAAAGTTTTAGTTTTAATTAAATACTATTATTTTAAAAGGGTTAAAGGGAAATGTTTTTACAAACCCAAATCTTTTTTGGACCTGCAGTTTAAAATTAAAGTTTCTTTTAAAACAAAATGTTTTTAGTTCTTCACAAATTTTAAATATAAATTCTGATATCAATATTTGAGGCAATTTATCTACTATTGTTGAGTGAAATTTTGTTAGATATTTTTTTTTCACATATTCATTTAAATACTTAAAAAATCAATTACTTAAAGTTATAATGATAAATATTTCTAAGACACCGAACGCAAAATAAGATATTTAAATCAATAAACCATTTATTTTTTTGGTTTGATCATGATAAATTGTTTTTTAAATTAATTTGTATTTTTTATTACATTAATTACAAACGTGTTCCAAAAGTATATGTGTTCAAAAATTAAAAAAAAAAAACACAAAGGTTTGTAAAATTTTCACAACAATTATAAGAATTATTGACAAAAAGAGTACAAACATCATATATACATATATATATATATACATGAAAGTTATAATTTTTTTATTATTATGTTTTTGTTAAAGAATGTTTGTAACTAATGAAACTTGATATTTAATTATAAATAATTGATTGTATTTATTGAGAGTGAATATAATTGATAAATTCTATAACTAATTACATTTATTATAACTAATTATGAGTTAAAATATATAAACTAAGGTGGAAAGAGCAACACCATCAAAATATTAAGGGATCATTACCATAAAGTGTAATACATTGACCAATCTAACACCTGTGTGGTTCTTAAACATCAACATGCTTCAGCAATTTCACAACTCTCAATGCAAATCGAAAAACTCAATGATTGCATACTGAATGAAAGTTAAAATTAGATGCTTACTTGGTGAATACATGTTGGATTTGGAAGCTGATTCGATTAGCAAGATCAATAATACAAGATGGTTGAATGAATATGCCAACGGATAAACGCTCTCGCCTCCACCTTATAAAAATATCTATGATTATATTGAAATTCTATTTCTTTTAGTATTATTTATATTATTACCTGTCACTTTAAAACATGCCAAAATATAGAATCTACTTCTTACTATTAATACGTTTTGGACAAAGTAATATTGATCCCAAGGGTTGTTCTATAATTATTATTTTATTTCACAATTAAAAAACTATTTGATTACCGTTGACTCAGAAGGATCTGATTGAGTAGGATCTGGTTCAGTCAGAAGCTGATCCGGTTAAAAGTTCTAACTGAGTCTGCATTTGATTGAAACTTGGCTGTTTAATTCAGTATCTGACTGTCTCTGCTAAATGATAAAAATAACCATATTGCCCTGAAGTTCTGACGAGTTTAAATTTAACTGGTGTTTTGTAATTAATAAAAATAACCAAAATTTTAAAAATGACATAATAACTTAAAATTCAAAATGTCATACAAAATACAAGTTAAATATAAATCAAATATAATCCAAATAAACACATCAAACCTGATTTCAAGAACTCATGTAACCCCAACTAATATCAAATCTGATTTCAAGAACTAATGTTGATTTTTTATCTGTTAACAAAACCTAAACCTAAATCTAATTTCAAAATTGAATATTTGTTCTAACTTCTAAACATTAATGTTCCTCTTTTAACCTCAAAGATCAAATTTATGGTCAAAGTGAAGTTATTTTCTTACCAACCACAAAAATCAAAATTAAAACAACCAACTTCAACCTAAACCGATCTCAATCAATTCATTAGCAATCGTCAAGCCAGATCAACAAACAAACGCATCAAAATACAACAATCGACCTCAACGAATCTGAACTAGAACATAAGCATATTCTTATCAACCAGATCATCCAAAGCTTAATCAGCATCAAACACAGAATTAAGCAAATCAATCAAAGTAGAAACAAAAGAAGTGTAATTAGTCATTACCTCGAGAAGGCGGAGATGGTGAGCAGCGGTGAAGAGCATCAACGGTGATGAAGGTGAGCAAAGACGACGAAGATGGAGACAGAGAAGGCGGAGATGGTGAGCAGCGGTGAAGAGCAGCAACGGTGATGAAGGTGAGCAAAGACGACGAAGATGGAGACAGAGAAGGCGGAGAACAACAACGGGTGGAGGCAGGTGAACAACAATGGGGGTGACTTCGATCACTGATGAAGACGGCGGGATGGCTACAGAGAAGGTGAAGGTGAAATTGGTGGTGAGATGAAAGACGACAAACCAATAGGTGAAAGGAAATTGGGCCAATGATCAAAATATTTAGGTCTCGATGCCTTGGACCAGGTCAGTGGGCTTGCCGTGCACATCAAACATGCTGACCGGCTGACTCTGGTTAATCAGCGGTCAAAGGATGTGTCAGTGCAATCAAACATGACCTAAATCTTTTTCACTCCTAGGTTTTGAGCCAACGATCTCCAAACCCCTGTGCCATTAAACCACCAACCCAATGATTTTAAATTATTAATGTGCCAAAGTCATATATAAAACATGCTTAGTAACCTGTAAATCGGATATTTAACATTTTAGTGAAAACAAATATTTTCTCGATAGATCTTTCAATTATCCTTACATATTTATTATTAATACTATAAATATTTTTGTAGCAAACTAATTTTTAATTTCAAATTATAAATCCAAAAAAAATTGTTTGATTTTAACAAATTAATACTATAAATCCAAACACGATGTTGTACTAAGTTATTTCCCAAAAATAATTTTTTTGACTTTAACAAAAATCTCAGATAATATTTTTTTTTTAACATTTTGTGAACCTAAAAAACCCATAGTAATAAGGTTTTAAAAATCCCATCATGAAATATGCTTTAAGATTGTAAGAAATAAGTTCACTTTTATATTAAAAATAGTAATTCTAGCGATACTCTCGTTAGCTATAGAAAATACTTTAATACAATACCGTTTACAAATACGATTAGAAAAATAAATATAAACAATATTTATGTACTAAACTTGATTCGAATATCCGTCTTTAATATATACTTCAACAAGTTTTCATATAGTATTCTTGACTTGAATCTTCATCGCGTTCGAATATTCAACTATACCTCTTGACTGCAATAATTAACAAATAAAAGATTGACGGTTATGGTTGAGGATCGTGTTAGACACGGGTCCCTTAAAACAAAATTTAAGTCTCTACTCAATACAACGCGCCTGTCTTTCAGGGTACAACAATCAAAATAGTATGTACTGCCGGAAAGTGCCTCAAGCCTGAGAGATCGCCGGGTAAAATATGTGTTATGATGTTACATGAAAAAATGTTAAAGATGATGGTGTAAGAAAAACAATATATAGAGTGCTACTCTTTAAATTTTTATAAAACTTGTTGACACTAAAGAAAATAAAGTTCTATTTCTTCTCTTTTGTTTTCTCATCATGAGTTAAGTTATATATTCATGCTAAAGACTTCACATTAATATGAGTTTTATGATTTACAACCAAAACTTTCATTTGATTTATGAAATGTTTTATGAGACTAAATTAAAACTCTTATGTTATTTATAACCAATTATAATCCATAATAAGCATTCATAATATTTATTAAAAGATATAGTCAAAACATAAAACATTCATGTTTAGCAATACATGATTTTATTAGCATTATGTAAGAAATTGCAACAATTTCCTACTATAATCACTCAAGTTTTACTTTCTTCATTCTGATCACTCAACTTCAAACATTGATATCTAATTTATCTTAACTTCAATTTGGATATGGTATAGTTCGTTACAATACGAGAACTTAAACTAATAAATAAATAATTATTTATATAATAAATACATAAATATAATTATTTGTTGTCCAAAATTCCAGCGCAAAACCTAATTTAACTAGACAAGATGTGTTTCACTATATTATTTCAAAGTGATTGATTAGTTTCGCTATTAAGCAAACTGTAAACATGAGTACGTGTACCTCATATAATTCTCTACAAAGCTTGAAAGACTGATTAGATTGATTGAATACATAGATGTCATTATTAGAGAGTTACATAAAAATATATATGCCAAAGTCGGGGTCATAATGGTGAGATATCCGTGGTTATCTCTCGTATAACGTCATCTTCTTGCAACTATGGACTTTTCCAAGCCCAATGCATATAGTCAATTCTTTCTTACGTTATAAAAAACTCGCGCTTTATTAAATGTCCATTTAGTGACCGCTGGATGTCACTACGGTTTGGGCTTTTTAAAGATTCGATTGATAATATTTCGATAACAAATCCACAAAACCATTGTAGACATATGATAACATTACTTTCACAAATTCAGATGCCTATATATTCATCTGATCAGCTAAGGTGTCATATACCAAATAGCTTATGGCACATATTCATTTTCTTCTAGTGGATGGACTCTGCCTTTGTGGATGGACTATTGTATCACGTCTTTATGTAAAGTATATGTTGCATGAGAATCATGAAAACGAGTAAAGGTATGAGATAGAAGTATCAAGTGAGAGTGTATGAAGTTGGATATATTTATGTTATAGAAAGTTATATCTCTTCACTTCTCCGTCGTATATATTTATGTTTACTTAAACTTGACTAAATTCCGGTATGGCGCTCCACTAATTGCTTGTATAAGTTTTTTAGATAAGGCTTCAATTCTTCAAACTACATTTTGGACAATTAGATAAACTAATGTTTTCTCATGTGATACGCGCGTGTAAATTTACTTGTTTTCCCCTATCTTATGTGATGTGACTTTGTCTGTGGTCGGCTCGACTCATCAGAAACCACAAAAGCGAATATTGATACCGCTTCCTATAATACATATACCAGCACGATTATATTCACTCATAATCGGTTTGATTCGTTGTTTTGTCATAGTATTACAAATAATTGCACTTGCTATAACCGACAATATAAAAATCACCAATGTTAGATCCCAAAAACAAATTGTGGTCAAAAAGCAAAAACATAAAACTTTGTTGTAGCACCTTACTTACACCATCAAAATTTCAATTCATTAATGTTTGATACCAAAAACACAAAAGAAAACAAACTTTTCTATGCTCAAAAAATACAAATACAAAATTTTATTGTAACACTTCACTTGCTTTTTAATATAAATTTATAATATAATGACTCTTTGTGTTTGATGTAAAAATTATATGTTATTTGGTTTATATTTTAATTAATTTTTTTAATTGTCAAAAATTAGTTTGAGGAGGCATCCACACCCTAATGGCTTGTGCAACGTTAGCCTTTTGAGGTGCGAGGCATGACGAGAACTCACCGCTTAAGCACGGCATTCGGTGTCAAAATGAGCGGCCAACACTGGTGTTGCCGGCCCGCGTTAGGGTACACCGAGACACGACGTGTGTGCCCCCACCACCCAAACAACCCTATACAATTATATATGTTTTAATTATAACTTGTATAATTTAATCTCTAATTTTATAGCAGTAGCACGCCTCTCTAAAATAAAATGAGGGTGATAATGTTGCCAAATGCAATGTACTACAAATATTAATCTTATAGCATTCTCATCTCATCTTCAACACAGCCCCTATAAAATAATTTAAAATCATTCAATAATTCACATCAGCTCATTTTTCATCCTCATATTTTCAAGGGAAACAAAACACATTTCCATTAACCTCACATCTAGTTTTTGTATTTCTTTTTTTCGAGTAAAAATGATACATAATTAAAAGATTAAAAAAGTGTTATTTAATAGTGTAGAGATAGATGATATGTGAAACAAGATATGTGAGAATTTTAGAAATGAGAGCTAAATTAAAAATATGATGTTTTTAGTTAACTTAACAAGTTCAATATAAAGTAATGTTTTGAAGCTTGGATCAATTCGGCTGATCCGACCGGGAATCAAAAGGGGGACTGACCCGAGCCGCTGAGTTTGTTTTCAATGGGTTTGACTAGCCGATTTGTCCTGGTTCGGTGGTCGGACCGGGAACAGGTTTGGGGGTTGGACCGGGTTTCATGTTTATTTTATTTTTATTTTTTTATTTTAATGTGTTTAACGGGAGAGTTGAACGATAATGTGAGGTATTGGAGAAAAGATTATCTTAAGGTTTATATAAAACTATAAAACACACGTATAAAATACTTAGCTTGAATTATATATAAAACTATATAATATATATAATTATGACTTTATTCGATTTTTTAAATCCGATTCAACTAGCAGACCACTAAATTATTTGGTTAAAAAACATTTATACGTTGAATAACACAAAGGGGTGTTTTTGGTCGTAATGGGTTGTGATTGGGGCGTAGTTATTCGAGATAAAGATGACCATGAACAAGAACATCACTAACTTACCAACATCCAATTCAATCATCCAATAAGAGAATGACACGTGGACAACACCAATAACAATCACCCCAATCTTACACCCATGTTGTTTCTTCCTGTACCACACAAATCAAATCAAAGGGTGTCCCTAAAAACAAAAAAAAAACAAAATATAATAAATAAATAAATAAATAATAATAAACACCATCAGAAATCAAAAGGTGCATAAGGATGTCACTTTTGGTTTCATCAATGGCTACCACCCAGAAGCCTCTTGCATTTGCTACAAACACTCATGGCTATAAGAAGGTTAGTCTTTGTTTTGGATTGTACCGTACAACTTTTCAATGCATATCTTCCACTTGTGTGTGTGTCACTTACTATGTGTGTTTCTTCAATCAGAAAGATAAGAGTTGAACCAATGGCATGTATGATGTATTAATCATATAGCTTTAGTTGTAGATCATATGAGCAATGCTAAAATCACTTTAAAAAAAATCTGATAGATACCAAATCAAATATGCATTATTATTTATACCATAGAATCTAAAAATGCTATAAAATTAACGCACGCAATTTCTGACATGACCCGAACACAATATGGAGATAATTAGGTTTTGATTGTAATATATAAAGTATTTAATAAACAGATCATGTTTGGGTTGAACTGTTAAGTTAAACTGGTCGTGTTCGGTTTAACTTGTTTAACCTGTTGAGTTAAACATGTTACATGTTGATTCGTCAACTAGTTTGTGCCACATTTAACTAATTTCTTATATCCCTCCAGCCCAATTAACATTTTTACAACTTCACCAGGCTGTTTGACTGGTTTAGGTAAATGAGTTAAATGGGTCATGATCGGTTTACATTATTTTAAGTGTATCCAAGTTAGAATTGATGTTTTTGATAGAAAAAAATATATGATTTGTGTTCGGGTTGAACAATTCAACCCGCAAACCCGACGCTATCGGTGCTCATACCCTAAATGTCTCCTTTTTCACATGTGCCGATTAACACAGGCTGCAACAATGAGGGGTGCAAGCAGCAACAAGCCAACAACTATATCAAGCATCAAACTACTAACCAATGTTGAAAAACTGAGACTGCTTACAAAAGCCGAAAAGGCCGGATTGCTTTCGGCAGCAGAGAAGGCTGGTTTGTCATTATCTTCAATAGAAAAGCTTGGGCTGCTTTCAAAAGCCGAAGAGCTCGGGGTCCTTTCGGCTGCAACCGACCCGTCAACACCATCGGCTCTATTGACCTTAAGCTTGGCTCTATTGGGTTTGGGTCCCTTTTTGGTGTACTTGGTGCCTGAAGAGTACCCTTGGGAAATTGGGCTGCAAGTTGTGGTGGCTCTTGTTTGTGTTGTTGGTGGTTCTGCTGCTTTTGCAGCTTCAAATTTTGTGTCTAATTTGCAGAAGTCAAGTTGAAGCTGCAGATATGTGTGCTCCAATGTTATTCTTGTTGTATGCAGTTTGGATTCTTGAAATCTGCATGTTGTTAGGATAATAAGCTGCATAAATATATTAATCTTGAAAGTAATTATATGGTAACTAGTTGTTATAAAGATGGTTAATTTTTGTAAAAGAGGGTTGTAAATATTCAAATCAAACACTAATGGTCCAAGAAAGATCAAATTTTTGTGCCACTTGAATATACAACTTATATGTTAAACACCAATGGTCATTTAAAGAATCCAAATTTTTAAAACCACGTTTGAACTAGCGAGCCAACTAATCGACTTATAAGTTATGACCCCTCGAATGGTCTTGTAACGTATTATCAAAATGCCATCTTGTTTCCGCTACACCTCTACATTAATTTCTAACCCAAAGTAAGAGAGATAGTAACGGAGCTTGAACCAAAGTATAGGGGGAGCGGGAGGCGATAGTTAAATTTTTTTTTTGGTGGTGGGGGGGGGGGGGGGGGGGGGGGTCAAACTCTTTACAGCAGGTTTAAACTCTAGATTGTAGTTCACACATAGACATTCACACTCTAGATTTACTCAAGTTCATACTCTTACATTACATAAGAAATTATAGTATACTGATGATGTCACTCAACGACAGCCTTGAAAGTGACATCTTTGGTTGTAATATACTCGAGTTGTAAGCAATATGGGCAAGTCAGCTTCAGCAGTAGATGCTTCAGTAGGAACAAGCAATGACAAGTTGATTCTTCAGTTGCCACTGACCTTTAGTTGCAAGTTTCGGTTGGTTACATCTTGTCTTGAGCAACAACATTCCAGTGATAACTCGGTTCTTCAGTTGCAACTCTTAATCAACTGCGACCCACTTTAGTTTATAGTTTTGGCTTTTGAGTATAGTAAGTTCTAAACCCTACACCTTGTACTTAGCTTGTTTGGGAGTGTTAGACTAGTTATGTGTTTAACTACAATTATCGTAGTCTAGAAAGTATATTTGTGCAATATAAAGTCCCTATAAATAGTGCGCTCGATTATGAATGCAAGGTTGGCTTTACTAGGGAAAAACCACTAAAATATAGAAACATCAATCTATGAATTCATGTAGATAATGTTACTTTCCATCAAATGAATACAACGGTGTACTGTCATACCGCCTTGCTTAAACACAGATTCTTAAACTTTTACATACAAAACCGAAAATCAAGATGTAGAAAAAGATAAACAATGTATCTGAAACAATATGCAAAAAGAAATCGAATTTCAGCAACAGTGTAAACAATAAAAAGAAAAAACTACTTTGAAAATAACTGTCTGCAACGTCTTCCTGGCTTAATTCGCCTACCATCAGCAGCCTCACCCAAAACAACTTCATTGACCAAATCTTTAAATATTAATCTTTCAACCTCCAATGCAAGAACCGGTAATTCACCATCATAATCTGTCCAGCTTTCTGCACGATTCAATACTTCTTCCCATAGAACACTTTTCAATCCATCATCTTCCTCCTCTAAACTGATGTCTTCTTTCTTCTTCTTCACTTGTAACTGTTCTATCTCCAAACATAAATCCCTCAAAAGCTTCTGTGCGTTTATTGTTTTCTTCACAAGCTTAATAGACTTTTGAAAAGGTACAGATAAAGCTAATTTCCCTGCAAGAATCTCATTGACAGCATCGAAAATAAGCTTCCTGTGGAGTTTTTCCTTCCTGATGATCTTGTCGGGTGTATCAGGTTCTTGTTTTGGTAAATTGCTGAATTTGGTTTGTTCCAATACTAGAAATAACTCGGGGTTTATCGGGTGGCCAGAAGGGTGGAACTGAAAGGTGGTGAGGTTTGACCCGAGGTCTCTGAGTAGGAGCCCGGAAGCTAATAGGATCTCTGAAATATACCTGTCATCAGGCTTTGTGTTTTCACAGAGAGATGCAATGTAATCTGTGTGTGCTTCATCGTGAGTCGAGTTGAGCCTTGTGAGTTTTTGGACCAAATTCTCAATATTTTGTAGCTTTTTACGGTTAATTTCAGAAGCAACACCTGAAGATAGCGAGTCAGAAATGACATCATCAGGTGATTCCCACCGATCTTTGATACCTTGGGTAGCATCATCTGTGAATTCAATGCAAGTGTTAGCTTATCAGATCACTAGCATATGATACACTCATAAATATTGTGACAATTATATAGCACTAGAGGTGGCAATCTTGACCCCTTTACATGTGCATTGGTCAATTCAAGTTACATTTTATCTCTAACAGGTCAACTCATTAGAGAAATGATTACATGTCAAAAGTGTACTTATCATGCTTAAAATCTCCTCGACCCTTTTTATTTATAAACCATATCATTCTTGAAATAATAAAAATCTGTAATCATATATGCAGTGAAGCCTATAAGAAAACAAAACGTTTAGACATATATATGCAAAATGGCGCCCACCAGTAGCCCAATTCACATGCTGATGGCATGCATTTACCACATACCATGACTACCATGAGAATATTCACTTATGTTATACATCAACTTTCATTTTTAGGACTATCCACAAATAACCGAATAAGTTCATAGTAAGTAGACATAAACACATGTTCTTATTTAAATGTATCATTATCAACTACCATGAAGTAGAAAACGACATGCATACATGACAGGGGTTCTTTTTAGTCGTACTTCCGGTCAAGATTTTTGTGTATAGATTCATGGCATTGGGTGTTTACTTCTTAGATTCATGTCACGCACCTCATTAAACTTAAAACATAACTTAAACCTGAATTCATTCTTGCTCAGTTCTAGAACACATATATATGTACTTGCTGCTTTTACTCTGACACACAAGGCGGTTATGTAACCACACAACCGCCTCCCTTTCTCTATTCCACTATATGTTAATTCCAAAAAGTACAAGTGTCTATATGGATCTCGCAGTTCTCTACTTAAAACTGTTTTGTACTGGATCTCGCATAAGTAATGACATGAATGAATCATTAAGTGATATGCTTATAACTGAAAGATTCTATAAAAAAGATGGTTATCTATTCAGTGGGGTGTCGAGATGTGCAGTCTCACAATGATTATGTGACACTGATATACTAAATAATCAATATCATATCAGTCATACTAAAGCGAACTGTAGAAAATAGTTTTGGATGTGTTTGAAAGTTGTAAGAATCAGATGATTAGATGCTTAACTGCTTGGCAATTCTTACTATTTAAAGAATTAATAGACAAAATAGTCAAAAGGAACTTATATGTGCAAAAAGGTATGAAGGCTTGTGAAACTGGAGTAAATGTCCCTAAAATTAGGTTAAAAGTAGTGGTAGGTAATTTTATTTTGATAATTAGTTTTGTTGACCGTGGTATGAGGTTAATTATTGACCCAGATTATTCATATAATCAAAAGCAAAATCTGTTTACCCAAACATTAAATTCTTATCATTATAATTTCAGTTGATAATAATCACCAGTTCCATAATCCAAGCTTGCATCTTACCTGAGACTCAACATTATCATGTGGTACCAGAACTTTAATGAGATTAATGAAGAATGAGAACAAAAAACTTTACCTTTCAGCATCTTTGACATATGTTTCACAGGTGACGGCGAATCATCTATATAAACTCCATCATCAAGAACAGAAACTGGACTTGGGTATTCAGGATCAGGTGATTCATCCTCCCTCAAAAGCAAAGTTGATTTCTAGATAAAAAAATATGACAAAAAGCTATATAAACATACAAAATTTGATAAATGCAAGTTTACAGATGGAAATTTTGCCCAATTTACTTATTAATGGATCAATTCAGGTCGTGTTTAATCCCAAATGATGATGGGTCAAATAAAAAAACTTAGCTAAAAGGGTGAAACAAGTTGAAAGTCACCCAATGTAAAATTATTAATGCATAAACCCTCCTAACTCACTTTAATTAAACTTTCAGAATATAGCATAGTAATATTGCTTTTACAAGTATAATTAACAAATTAAGTAATTTTGAAAAAATTAGAAATGGACAGAAAGAGTGAGTTTCAACCCCACAAAATCAGCCATTTCAGCTCGAAAAAAATGTCTCGTTTAGACCCGAACCTGTTTTGTCCACTTACACAACCGGCCCGACATGCCCAACAACTTAACTTACCTCTTGTATTGAGCTAGGACTCTGACTATTATCAATTTCTTTAGAAAATTCAGGAGTGGTGACCACTTCATGAGACACTTGAGTTTCTTTGTAACTCAACTTCTTTGATTCACCATTGTCCTCATGATGGCGACCATCATGTTGCTGAATGTTTGAATATTTTGACCTTCGTCTTCCACCAGGGGAACTCGACTCAGAAACCTGTTTGGCTGACTGTTTTCTCGATTTACTGGAATCTGATGGCGGTGTGGGCGGCCTAGACCGCCTCTCTGACTCGGGCCTCTTCTGTTGTAATCTCGGGCTGATAGACCCTGAGCTCTTACCTGAAGTTAAAGCATTGTCTTTGGCCAACTGTTGTTGCTTGGTCAAACCTGGTGCATTGACTGCATTCCTTGTATGCCTTCCTCCACTTTTGACCTCATGAACATTGACTGTATTCTCTCTACGTGTACTTTTAGGAATATAATTTGTGAAAACTTTTCTATCATCAGTTGGGCATTCTTCAACTAGAATACCAGATCTTTCAACAAGGTTAGCTGGTTTCATGATTACAATAGGGGACTCATAAGGCCTCAAATTATCTGATCCCCTAGAGTTTTGACGGTCTGTAAATCTTTCATTCTGAGTAGCAACGGGTCTTTTCGCCATAGTTTCTATTCCTTGCTTACGGGCTTCTATCGATTGCATTGCCTCTAATATCTGTTTAAGAGCTCTAAGATCCTTTCCAGATTGTGTGAATTCAAGATCCTTCAATCTTTTATCAACTTCACTGTAAACAGAAGAGTATGAGCTATGTAATTTAGTTGGTGATCTACTAGCACGAGAAACGGGCCTCTGCGGACTTCTAGAACCATCACGTTGCTTCCATGGTGCGGGTTCGATTGGAAATTTTGAAATCGGCTTCATGTCAGGATTCCTCCATAATGGTGATGTTGGTTCCCTTGGTGAGCTTCTTGAAGAATTGTGCATGTTAACTGGACCAAAAAGATTAACTGGTTTTAAAGATTTAGACAGCAAATTTAAATCCTCAACTCGTGAAGGTCTGATCGGGCCCAAACCCGATTCCTTTGGCTTAGTTGATGCAGAATCTGGCAAAGCTTCCAAGCCCATTAACTTGGCTACAACGCTATGCGGCCGTGGCTGAATCATGCCTTGGTTAGCAGTGTTGACATCGTCGCTTTTCGGATGTCTTAAACTGCGGGTTGAACTCTCTCTGCTGTCTAGAGAAAGTCTTGGTAGTTCTTCAAGCTGTTTTGTACCCAATGCTTTTGAAATATCTCGTGATTGAAAAGATAAACGGTTTGTTTCCCTCCCATCATAAGAAAACCGAGGACAATCTTTTGGTACCGAAAAAGATGGCCCGTCTCTTATTTGGTAAGATTTTGATCTAGAAAGTTCTCTCGGTTCATTATAATAGCAATTGGACTCTTGAAACTTAGCAAGAGCATCAAGTGACTCTCTATAGTTCACCACATGGTCATGTGTTTCATCTTTGCCGGTAGGTTTATGTCTGTACATTGAATCTTTGACTACATCACGAAGGTCAACACTTAAACGAGACCCACAAGATTGGCGTGTTAGAGAGTCCCTTGAAGGGGTTTCTGGAAACACAATTGGATCTGGTTCTTGATGAGTGGTTTTATTAATATTGCAGTCCAAAGATGAGAAAGAAGATGACCGAGACATTGATGAGAAAGAGTCTCTGGATGATTCTGTTAATGCCCTGTTGTTCTTGTCCTGTTTGTTTGAATGTGCTTCCTGAAACAACAAGTGCTCATTAGAATTTGATTCCAATTCCATTTTAGGTTACAGAAAAACCCATATGTTCCCAAAGAACATTTTGTTAACAAGAAACAAAAGGCTCAAAGTCAACTAGATGTTCCAGGATGCAACTAAGTTATGTTTGTAGTGTAAAGTTTCCCATGTATCCAGCATATGCTGGAGTATACATACTTCACATAATGTAAGCTAGAACTGTGAAATATTTAGATCCAGATAGTTACGAACACTCAAACTTCTCATGACAACAAGCAGTGCCGGCATACTACAAAAACAAATCTGAAACAAAGTGCACATACCACAATGTATGGTCTCTGATGTGAGCTACTTGCCTCGTTTTCAGGCGTTCCATTGTCAAATTGTGGACTGGCTGCATAACATGAGAAAGTTTGATGTCAACACCATAATAGCAAAGAAGCTATGCAAGTAGGTGAACACGAAATAGAGATGTGCGGTGATTGCATGTCATTACCATGAATCAACATCACGGAGGAACAAAACTTTCAAGAAACTAGAATGGGAAATAATCTTGGAGAACAATTCACATATGTTAGTTAGAAAAACACTAATCAGGAAACCAGATCTTTATAACTGATGCTTATATGAATCATAAGCTTATCTTTTTCAAGAACATCAATGGAGATCTCATGATTGTATGGTATTAAACAGATCAAACTTACAAAACTAACTCATGCCAATAAGGAACAAGAAATTGAGGATTACCAGGAGGAAGTCTTTTGGGGCTGTGGCCCGTTAACCGCCTTCCGGTGACCATCTGATGGCGGTCAAAGAGTTGAAAAACACCAGTCATACATCCTATCTGCTTTTGTAGATCAGGGTTGTCATCTGTTAGTGAATGCAAAAGCTTTGCAGCCATTGATATCCTTCAGCAGAGTGATCCAACAATCCAAATGCCTAACACCCTTCCAACATATCAACAATCTTGAACCTCCAATCAATTACAATTATAAAAAGAAATCAAGAAAAGTAGAAAACCAATCAGTGTAAACCAAAAAGTCAACTTTTTTCCTCAGTTTCTCTCAGACAAAAACACAAACACTTGGCAGGCAATGCAGAATTTCAAACCCTAATCTCAATTTCACCCTCAAGATCTCATAAATTACAACAGACCCATCACCATTCCGTCTTTTAAGATATTCTTGCTAACCCCTACTCTGCAAAATCACAACCAAATGACGAAAATTGAACCGCTTTGACAGCAAATACGAACAAATCTTGAAAAGGGTATGGTTGAAATCGCAGAGAAATGTAAATGAAGATGGTAAAGATTGTTAATTGAGAGGTGGGTTAGTTGTGGAATTGAAAGCAGGTGTTGATGGGGAGTGATTAATAAAGAAGGGGTAATAATAATAATAATAATAATAATAATAATAATAATAATAATAATAGTAATAATAATAGTAATAATAATAATAATAATAATAATAATAATAAAAGTAATAAAAGAATGAATCCAAGTTATTATTAGCGATAGCAAATGTCTTTGTTCAAACTTCCATGTGGGCGGTAGGGATGATTGTTTGGATGTGGGTCTGGGTTTGTCTGCATGAACACGTGAAGTGTCAGAGATGTGTGTGTGTGAGAAAGAGAGAGAGAAAGAACCATTGATCCATCGGACCTTCGACCTGCAAGAAGTCAAAAGGGAGTTTGATATCACATATTTCATTGGCTGAGAGAGATGATGTTTGTTTAAAAAATCATTTTTACAAGACAATAGTCTTTTATAATCGTTTTTATAACCGGATCGGATAGTAAACCGGAAACGTTACCGGTTCGCTGGGTCGAATTGTATATAATAATCGGATAAAATTATAACTAATTTTTATAAATATATATAAAAATTACAAAATAAAATAAAAAAACCGGTTCAACCGGTTCGGTTTTCGGTTCGACCGCTGGTTCGACCACTTCAACCGGTCTGACCATTGGTTCAATGTTAAAACGATTTTAAGCACCGAACCGAACCGGGGTTTGAGTCCGATTGTTTTCAAAATAATGTTTTTGATAGGCACGTATACTACATCAGTTAATAAATAAAATATTATATGAAATAAAATTATATTAATTGGAAATGATATTCTAAACTAACATATGATTGACTTATATTTACGTAAAGATAATAAGTAATAAAATAATAATATCAACTTTTTAAAAGTTTATTTTTAAACTCTTTTCGTTTTATCCAAAAAACAAATTAAGCATTTTGTTTCAAAACAAGCATTTTTAAATAATACCATCAAAAGAAATTTCTTATTATAACTCTTAATTTTAATTATTTTATTTTTATAAAAACATTAATTTTAAATTATTTTGTATTTTAAAAAAGTTTAATATCTTAGAAAAAAAAATATTTTTGTAAAATTCTATTTCTTTAGAATATCATTAATAAAAGTATCTATATCTTAATCTACTAAAACTATTGTTTATCTAAAAAAGAATTAAATAATATTATTAGTAAATAATATAGTTATTTAATAGAAGAAAGAAGCGAAAAAATTTTGATAGGAAAGAATGTGTTGTTGTCACGTGTCACCACTAGTTATCATTTTATTAAAGTAAGAAGATTCTAATAGTAAATGATGTATTATCTTTAATCAATCGGTGAGGGGTGCTCATAATGTCTCCCTCTAAAAATTCTTCTTAAAATGTCACCTTTAAACAAGCGACAACCGCCTCTAACGACAGGCGTGAGTGCCTGTATAACGGATCCCTCAAAATCGTACACGGGTCATTAAAGAAAATATTTATTTATCTTTTAAATAATCTGAACTACAACTATACAGACACCTACTTCCAAAACGGAGGCGCCCGCCTCCAAAACCAAGACTAAAACATACACATGTATGATTTTGAGTGATTCATTATACAAGCGTCCACTTCTGTTGTTAGAGACTATGACGCCAGATAGGACATTTTGAGAAGATTTTATTATTATTATTTTTTTTTTGGGGGGGGGGAGGCGTACATTTTGAGAATTCTTCCTAAAATGATTGAAATACAAAACGATTAAAAAATGAATGTTATCAAAACCAAACAAAATTATGAATTCGGTTTTTGGTTCGAATTCGATTTTCGGTTCAGTTAACAGTTACACAAAACTCTAGCTTATTCGGTTTGTTTATCTTAATAAACCTAATAATAATTGGTTTAATTAGATAAACGAACCGAATAAATCGGCTTAAACAATTTAATATGTTGAATTTGATTTTGTTAATCCTACTTCCAATCTGATTGAATTCAGATAAAGATTAGACCCCAAAAAAATTACAATCTACAAATTGTTAATTGAACCATTGAACACTACTATCAATTGGTGATGGTTTGAATTCTCTAGTTTGTATGTTTGATTATGTTACTTGCAAGCAAGAGTATACAGTACTTGTAAAAAAGAATCCAAAACTATTTTGATCAAATGTCATAATTTAACGTCAATAAAGATTTTCCTTCACAAATGGATGAAGGTTTAAATCTTGTTGTTAACGTTAGTATAGATTAGAAGTAGTTTTGAGAGTTCATGAGTTAGATGTTGTGTTCACACAGATAATCCCTATTCATATGAAATACTATGTTTTAAAACATTGTTAATATGCTTAAAATTATATATGTTTTCACATTAGTTTATCCTTGTTGACATTTTTTATGATAAATGACATTTGATTGTGCACTTAAGATATTCTGAAATTTCAGGTTTGAATATGGGTTGTGAAGCTTTATTAAGAAGTCGATCGACTAACAAAAGAATTAACAAAAAAAACTTTAAGACCTGATTCAAGCCTCAAGACATTATACATGCCTAGGTTGTCTTCACATCCAATCACTTCTTGTTTGACCAAAAGCAAAATTTAATTCTGAATGATATGCACAAGTCACTATCATATATTTACTTTTTTTCATTAAGTTATAATACTAATTAGTCTCTATATATATATATCATGTTTTGTATTTGTAATCATTGTACTGAGTATATAAATAAAACCTTAGTTGCAGTCTGTGGACGTAGGTCATACCGACCGAACCACATCAAATCCCTTGTGTTGTTTATATTTTTTCTGCATGATAATCATTTTGTGCGTTTGTGCTTGTGTGTTGGCTTCGATGCGCCACTTGATTCCTAACACCTACACCTGTGCCCAAGCGCAACCATGCCCCCACCAAGGCACGTCCACACCCCCGCCATTTCTAACAACATCAGACTTTCATTTCAAGGGCCTACAACTTTGTGTGCTTAAAGGTCATATCGTATTGAAAGACTTTATGTGTTAATATATTTAGGCAAATCCAAATCAAGTTCCAAGCACTTTGAAGGATAGCAACCTTTCAAGTCTATCTTCATGTGGATTAAAGATCAAATTAATTCGAGTTTGTTATACACACTTAGCTCTTGTACTTTATTGTATATTAATGACTTTAGCCTGTCATTTGAGCTTTAGTGTTGTATTAATCTGCGTGATGGATTAAATTTATCTTGTATCACATTGACTATAATGAATATAAATAGTATTTTTAGTGATTTGTATGGATTTGATATGTTTGTGATAATGTCATGGTGTATGCACTTCAGTTCTTTAAGTGTTGTGTTTATGCATCTTGACTGAGGTTTATGTTTATGGGTGTTTAATCATGTCATATCGAAAGACTTTGTGTTAACATTCATTCAAAAACTTAAATTTTTTTTTGTAAAACAATGACATTGAACTAGAAATAGTTAGTGAAGTCTTTAATCCTTATACATTTGTAAACTCCCTTCCATGTGTCTTTGATACTTGTTATGATTTTCACCTTACTAATTGTATTTTCTTGAGTTTGTTAGTGCAAATCACTTTATGTAATTGTGATTTTGTAGATATGTTGTTGCAATTAGCATCATCACCTACTTTAAGCAACTTGAGGTGGTACGTTTGTTCATGCTAGCTTTCCAAAGAGTTGTGTTTGTTGCTAATCCTTAGCGGGAACCCAATGAACATTCATAATTATCAACAAAATTTTATAGTGCATCATTTATCGAGAACCATGAGGATTATGATATATATATATATACATATATATATATATGTGTGTGTGTGTATATATATATATATGTATGTATATATATGTATGTATATATATATGTATATGTATATATATATATATACATATACATATATATATATATATATATGTATATATATATGTATGGAATAATATTGTGTGTATATATATATATATATGAGATTAAAGAGTTTCAAATATATAAACAAAAACCTTGCATGATGACAATTCAAAGACGTCTTTAACAAAAAAAAAACACATGACTTTAAAGTTCTTAATAAGATATTAGGATTTAAAGTTTAGAGTCTACTTACATTTCTCATCAAAAATATTATCATAAAACTAAGTTTTTCAACATATTTAATCTTGTGAGAAAATAAACTTCCTCACTAGCTAATAAAGAAACACATGCATGTTGAACTTGTACTAGGCGACACAAAGATCTTAAGACGGTAAAGCTTCCTCGCTCTAGACGGGAAGTTGTAATGCAAACCTTTATACACTCACATAAGTTGGATTCTGTTAAAACAAAAGCCAAAGGTTGTCAAACTACCTCTAAGACAAAATGGTTAGGGTTAGGTGCCTAGGCGCTTAATCTCTTCAAATTTTTTCTTTATGTGCGTATTTAAAAACAACTTATTGACTTTAGAGTTTTCCTTTCTAGTTGTTTGTATACTATAGGCAAAAGAGCTCTTTACGTCCCTTTTATATGTATGCAACCTAAAGTTAGAGTGTTGTAATTTTTTTATTTTTAGCAAGTTTCTTCCACACGCATCTTTAATATCTTACTGGTTTATTGAATTAACATATCTACCAAACTTTAAATATCATTTAGGAGCCCTTATAGCACATCAACTTTATTCTTTCAATATCTGTGCAAATTCCAAGTACTACTTTGTTTCAACACTCCTTTGCTAATTTGCTGTTACTTAAAAGATTACCAATATTTTTTTAAAATAACAAAACTATCCCTTTTTTCTAAAAAGTGATTATTATTATATATATTTATAATATATATTATAGTATTAATTACAAAAATATTTAATCATACTATATTGTTGGACTATAGTGTTCATGCACATAGTTATAGAAATAAAACGACAATTTATTTAAAATAATGATTGATATAATTAGTAAGACTAGAAATGTTACAATTTTAGCTTAAAATAATTATTCACATGTAATGCATGTAAATGTATCCTTACCCATATGTATGTGATATACACCTATAAACTACAAATTATTTAGTGATATTTATATTTTTTTTCTTTTTACACATAAATTTTATTCAAAATCGACTCCGGAAGATATTGATAAGCATTTACGTGTCGTTTCAACATAATAAAAATTCTTTAATATGTGTTTTCTCTGTAGCGGAGTGCGGTCTGAATCTACTAGTACTATCCTAAAATTGAATTTATAATTATTTATCTTCTTTTTTGGAATTAAAATTTTATAAAAAGACTCGACTTTTGTGTTTAACGTAGAAGAAAAGACATATGCCTACATACTAAGAAAACAAAAAAGGATCTCTCATCACATGCAAAAGGAGAAAGGTGTCACATGCATGTGGATGTGCCCTACGGATTCAACCAAGTTACAACAAAGAAAAAAATTAAAAAAATATATATTTTAATTCTAAAGTTAAATGTATTTTTTATTTTGATATATTTTTATTCGTTATTTAATTTTATAAATATATTATTAATATAATTTTTTAATTTAGTTTTATAAAAGTTCACAAAACCCAAAAGCAAACATCTATATGTTAAATACTTAAAAGGGCAAATTTGTAATTATTTTATATAAAAGTTGGAATATATGTGTGTATTGTCTAATACATGGTTATTTATAGGTTTTGTAACTATGTAACTATTTATAATTTTAGGAATGTTTTCATTTAGAAATATGTTAATAAAAATAATTTGTATCTTTAAGAAAAAAAATAAAATGTGTTTGACAAGAATAGAAAAGATAAAGAGTGAGCTTCAAAAATCGAAAACAAACACAACTATAACTAATCTTTTTTATATATTATTAAATAATAATTTAAAATAAAGATTTAATATATTTTATTAAAGTTATTGTCATTGGCTCATGATTAGTCACCCCACCCTAACATTCACTTTCTCATATCTTTCCACCACCCACATCAAATCGTCCATAAAGTGAAACAAATCTTGTGACCACAATTATGCAATTTACTATTTTGCCCATGAAAGGCTAATGCTGAGGTGGAACATCACACGTGTCAATCAAAAACCTACATAAGGAAATTAAGACATTTTAGTATAATCGACTTCATGGATGAAAAAGAATATAAATTACTAATAATATTATATAAAAATATAAATAATAGTTTGTTAGGCTAAGCGTGAGTTCAAACTCGAGCCCGTTTAGAAACAAACTCTGATTTAAGTTTGAGCTTGACATTATTTAGTTTTGTTAAGTCAGTCTCAAGTACTCACGAGTAACTCGTTTTGACTTACACGCTAATCAACACAAATTACAACAAAATAAGCATAATTAAAAGATGTAAATCTACAAGATTTTTCTAAAATAGCTCATGGTAATCAAGCACAAATGGGAATTCCATCCTAATATAACAAGGTGACAAATAAACTTATCATTATTCACCGAAACAAAAGATGCACATTATTGTTGAATTCACTAGGTTAAGACAAATTCTTGTCAAATAAATAGTCCATTATTTGATAAATGAATCAAATACTATTATTATTACAATTAAATAATGCATATTTTGAAAGATATTGTTAATATTAATTTAACAGGATGCTTATTAAATTATCGAAAAGTGTTCTTAATTATTGAAATAATCAGTTTCCTAAACCTATGATGTCCACCCACGAATATTAACCAATAAAACATTATTACTTACTAATATTCTAATTTTTATCTTACACAAGAATTAATATAATATAATTAAAAGATTAAAAAAGAAGTAAAAATTAGGTAAAGGCCGGCACATGGTACAACTTGGCTTAATAATGCTTAGCATTGTTTATAGACAATTATGAGTGAATTATATGAGATAATCATATTGAGAGAAAAAATATATGTTAAAATATCTAATATTTTTTCTCAATTTATTAGCCCTTATATGTTTCTGCAGGACCGTTGAAGGCTTTGCAATTTACAACACAACAACACAAAGAGGAGAGCAACTCAAACTTAATCAAACAATGAACTGGATTAACCACAAGAGATGACACTAAGAACACAAGTAATTATATGAGACAGAACCAAAGAACACAACACAAGGAAATGGGTTTTCAAGATTGCAGTATATTG
>BJCM01082620.1:0-12921 GCA_018326385.1 Flaveria bidentis | reverse complement strand
AAGTGGGGTACCGGCAGAAGTGACATTTTCCATATCAAAGCGATTAAGAATGTCTCCGACATATTTAGTCTGATGCAGAAAAATACCGATTGGTGTTTGATCCACCTATAATCCCAAGAAAAACTTCATTTCTCCCATGGCACTCATTTCAAATTCAGCTTTCATCACAGATTCAAACTCTTTGCACAGTTCTTCGTTTCTAGAGCCAAAGATGATGTCATCCATATAAATCTGCACCAATAGTAAATCTCCATCTTTCTCTTTAATGAACAACATGCAGTCAATCACACCCCTGCGTACCACTTGTTAGGACCGATAGCGTACGGAGTACTAATTGATTCAACGTGAAACCATATGAAATAGTGCGGAATCCTATTTGATTGGCGATCCAATCAGGGAAAACGTTAATCCAATCAATCCTAACGATTAGAATACGTTAAGAATAGACTTGGAATGATCAGAAAAATTCTATGAACTTGGAAGGGACGATCTGTACGTTCTGGGTCGGCTAGGGTTGTGAATTCTCGAAGTCTCCCGTTTTTCAACGAATTAAGTGGTATTTATAGGTTATAGTCTTTATTCGTACGACTGAGCCAAGCGACTAGCTCAGTCATGCGACTGAGTCATACGATTGATTCACTCGTACGACTGAGTCAGTCTCATGACTCAGTATTGCGATTGACTCAATCACCTTGTTCAGTCGTGCGATTGGCCCACTCGCATGGTCCAGTCGTTCGACTCAAACAAATTACTTAGTTAAACACATTCTTGAACCTTTAATGATTGAGAACACGTCTAACAACTGTAAGCCTATATAACATGTTCATATATGTGTGTACCAATACATAATATCAATAGATATAACATTAAACAATCAACAAACATTCACAGAAGAGTTTTTTCATTTCATAGATTCAACATTACATATGTGTTACAAGATGAAAGTCTATTACATTAAGATCACTAGACTAGAACTAGGAACATGTGTACCAACAACAACACACATAAGTCAACATATAAAGCATTTAAACATAAACAGACAAAAATGATAATTAATTGCATTAAAGTAATATAATCCAAATATAAAAGTTTCTGTATACAAATACATCTAACTATTACTTTTGTCTTGAATAGTAGGTTCTTCAGTTGGAGGAGCAGATGAGGAGGCTCCTTAATCTTGATTCCTTTTAGTTCGCCTCTCCTGAGCCTGAGGATTAGAGGCTGATGCAGATGCATCACCTTCCTGATCATCATCCTCATCGTGATCTTTTCAGCTCGGTCCTCCCTCCTCGACATCTTCTTCACTATCATCTTCTTCCTTCTCATCATCATCATCGTCTCCATCATCACCATCACCATCACCATCTTTGATCTTTAGAGGCTCACTCTTTGACCCTTTCATCTTTAACATAATCTTCTTATTTTTCTTTTCCAACTCCTCAATCCTCTTTACCGATGCAAACACCAACTCATTTTGGCTTGTAAGCGCATGGTGGGCACGGCTCAAAGCTCTCTCATACAGCTCGCTCTTCTCACTAAGCTCCTTGATCATATGGGCTTGAGCAACATTATCTTCCATCATCTTGTGTAACTAAGAGGCCCTAAGCTCATCAGTTGCAAGCAGTCTAAGCATAGTGTTGTTTAGGTTGGTGAGTTGTTCCTCTAACCCAATGTGGGGTAGAATGGGTCCAGTGGTGAATGGAGTGTGTGTGGAACGACCAGCTTGGTGACTGGTGGTGGTAGAGGTAGTAAATATGGGAGATGGAATGTGTGTGAGATGTGGTGGAGTGGTTGTGGTAGTGGTGGTGGGATGAGAGATAGTAGTAGTTAGTGGAGTGGTGGTGATAGTAGTAATTACGGGGGTGCTGATAGGAGGGGTGGTTGTGGTGGTAGCTGTGGTAGTGGTGGTAGTGTCAGATAAGTAACCAATGTGAATCTCGACCACTTGCTCTTAGTCTTGTAAGGTTTGGCCATCCTCTTCTTCTTGGAGCCCTTTGCCAGAGGCTCTCCCCCTTGGTTGATGGGCTGGTCCGGGGTGTAAGAAGGATATGTGACATCAATAGTGTCACCCCTAGACTCAGCCTGGCGTCCACCAACCGCCCTGAGCCCTCTCTCAGTGGCCATGACCCGGCTCCCAACCATCCGTACCAGAGGCTCCTCATTTGTCTCATCTTCTTCCTCAATCATAAAATTAGGATGGATAGCAGCCTAGTTAGATCCACCTAGGGCAGAAGAAGTAATGGGAGGAGGTGGTGAAGTACTAGCACCTGCGTCTCCCCCACCTTGACCATCATCTTGGTCATCATCGTCGTCATCGTCATCGGAAGTGGCAGTCATAAGGAGCTCTGTATCTGAATCACTATCATTGTGATGCCACTTCCTCCTAGAAGGCACCACATATTCTTCTCGAGCCAGGTGCCCAAACAATCTCCTAACAAGGAGCTTCACCTGCTTTCCCCTGTATACTTTCATCCTGCCTAAGGTGGTATCATCCATCACCTCAAGCATCACTGCATTATCTCTCTCCTTTGGCAGCGAAGGAAGCTTCTCGTCGATAATCAACTGTAAGAAATGAGGATACATACAGAAACCTTCCTTGCCTTTAGCCTTAAGGTTCTCGATCAGATATGAGAAGATCATGCGGGAGAAACCGAACGGATGGTTCAGTACCAGTGCAACATATGCATTCTGGATTCGGTCGGAGAGCTTGTCAAATCCTCCACGCCTGGAGGCTATACACTTCAGTATCACATGTGCCAAGTATTTGAATTGGGGGCACATGTTACTCTTGTTAAGTACACCGACATTTATGTCATCGGCGTACTTAATCCTCAAAAATCATCCCCGGACCGTGAGGGGATGTAGCTTAGTTGGGTGGGCTCCATCCTCACCCAGACCTAAGACCCATCTCAAGTCATCCTCAATAATCTCTATATCTTGACCGAATATAGAGCTCTATATACAGTGTGGCTCGACTGATCGGTCAACCTTGGCGCCTTCCCAGAATTTCTGCTATATGGATATGTACGGTGTGCATGGTGTCGAGATGGCTTTGAAGATTCTCCTAACCGAGTAAAGTCAGAAGCATTCCTGGTGGTGGCATCCAGGTGAGCACATATGTTATGCTTAGTGCTCATAGTCCACCTATCAGCCATATTGCTGCAACACAAGAGACATATACGTTATATTTATGCATTATAGAAGATAGATGAAACATAAATTGTTTTGGATCAGTCTGGTTCAATCGTGCGATTGAACCATACAACTGAGTTCAGTCGTGCGATTGAGCATGCGGTTGAGTTTAGTCGTGTAATTGAGCTTGCGACTGAAGTGAGTCGTGTATTAATCCATGCAGTTGAGTCAGTCGTGCGACTGAGTTACCAAATGATTCATTGGTGCGATTGAATCGCACGTCTGGCTCAATCGTGCAACTGAATTTCATTCGGAGTGTCCATCTGTAGAATGCTCTATGCGACACTCCGATCCCGAATCTTGGTCAAATCTTGATGTTAGACGTCGTGTTTAGACTCATTAGATTCGCCAGAACTCGAAATATCACTTAATGTCCTTCATTTCAACGATTATGTTCATTTAAGTGGTATATTTTAAGATATTACTAATTTCTGGAATTTAGGTGATTAGGTCATTTAGGGTTTGATTACAGCGGTCATTTTGATCGATTTCAGTCCCACATTACATGTACATGACCAATAGATCAGTTAGTAACACAATCGGGAAGAAATCAAGGTGAGAAGAAATTTTGGCAGGGTGTCTACGTATGAGTAGGTTTTGAACGATTTTGGGGGTCGTGAGAAATGCGACCGACTCACCCCTCCTTTTATACTATCTTAGGGGCTGTTTGGCAGCCTCTTAATCAACCTCTGAATGGTTCAGATGTCTGAATGGTACAATACTTAATGGTTCAGATTGTTTGTTTCGTGAGCACATGTCTGAATGGTTAAGAGATTTACCTCTAAATGGTTAAGCACCATACTGATGTTGAATGGTTAAGAGGTCTAATGCTGAATGGTTAGGACATATTATCTAAATTGATTAGACATTTGTCTTTGAATAGTTAAATTATATACTAGCTCTTAATGGTTCACGCCTCTTAATGATCCAGCACTTAATGATTTAGACCTCTTATTGGTTTAGCACATAATCATTCAGAAGTTGCCAAACAGCCCCTTAGTGTTCAATCGTACACCGGGACCCATACGCATGCTCCAGTCGTGCGACTGAGCCCATACTTATGCTTCAGTCATGCGATTGGCTCATATTCCTTGATCCATTCGTGCGATTGGTTCAGGTTTGTAGTCCAATCGCATGGTTGTTCCATACTCATGGTCCAGTGGTGTGACTTGTTCATACTTATAGTCCATTCGTGTGACTGGCTCATACTTATGGTCTAGTCATGCGATTGCTCCATACTTATGATCCAATCATGTGATTGGCCCATACTTGTGATCAGTCATGTGATTGGCCCTTACTTATGAGTTTAACCTTACACATTTTCAAACACTTAGACCCTGTACCTTTTGATATTGAACATTATGAACGATGATAATCTCAGACTTGACCTTTTAATTTAAATTGTTTGATCACCTCAGACGTGATCCTTTTAATTTTAAAACTGGATTTGTCACCTCAGACATGACTCATTTTAATTTTGAACATTTTGGTCACCTCAAACATGACTCGTTTTGAGTGAGTGATTCATAGAATAATTCTAGTTGTGGAGTCTGACATCTACGTAACTAATTACTAGAAAACAAAAAAATTGAAAACACTTTGAAATTTAAGACAAAACATGACATATTTTTTTATTTTTGATTCGAGATGGAATTAAACCTATTAGAGTACATCTAACCGATTTTAATTCCTGGACAGCACAACTTCAAGTTAATTTTATCATTTCTGGAACGATTCATTATGGAATCATACAGGTATATCAAAATCATTTGGGACATATTAATAAACCATTTTGATGCTAGATTCTTGTATTGACCGAGAGCAGTTTAGAAAATCATACTAGAGCTATAAGATGCACACAACGATTTTGACTTTCAAGAACTGCAGCTCACGACGATTGTCAGTATACTTGTCCTCTTAAATCCATACATAGATTGTTGACACACATTGGTGATGAGTTAAGGTTTAATTATTTCAACAAGCATTTTTGGGTCCCATGCTTATATGGTAATCAACATTCCTCAAGAGATTTTTAAGCGGTCTACGGGTATTTTTCAATAAGAGACTATTCTAAGAGCTTTCAAAGAGATACCAAGCCTCAGGTCAGTGCCATCACACAGAAGAGAGGTGAAAACAACAATGAATTCTAGAATATTTAAGTTATGCTTATCCTCAGGTTAGTGCCAACGCACAGCAGAGAGGCACACAACCTATCTTCTTGTTAGAGCATTTACTTTTCTTTTTGCACATAACGCACCAACAACATATGTTATTAGCTTGATTGCATTTAGCAGTTTTCCATGTGCTTTGCTCATTTTTTTGGTCGTCCACACACATTTGTGTCGTTTATTTTACTCGTCACCCCTTATTGGAAATGCGTTGATTGTGTTAACCAGGGATAAGATGGGAACCCACGGCAAGTTGAACAACTTAGTTTGAATTTAAAACCACGAATGAGGTTTACTCATCTATTGTGTTGAATCAACCAACACATCATATAATGAACTAGCACCCTCTAGGTCTACTTTCTCTGTGTTACCTTAGTAGCAGACTAGTTTACTATCATTTTTCCTTTTAATTTGCTTAGACTTCTCAGATTTATACTTTGAATTTTGCATCTTTATCATTTAAAGTCTTTTAAAATCCCAAACAATTTGTTCCCTGTGTACTATCATTTTTCATAAACACTGACTCAGAATCACAGATTTGATTTCATTTCTTTTAGCTAAGTTGCCCTCCTCCCTCGTTTTCTTAGGTAATTAAATACTGCACGAATTTAATGCTAAATTAACCTGTTCTCCCCTTAAAATTCTAAAACCGAAAATATTTTTGTGTTTTTGAATTTTAATAGACAGAAAAATAAATAAAATAAAATAAAAATAAAGACCATGTCGGACTACGCACTATCTTCTTCTAGAATCATGTCACTTTTCTTTTTCATGCCATTAACCTCTAAAAGATATAAAAACCTAGGTTTATCAAATGCTTTGGTGTAGAGGTTGGTGCGTTAAAAATTCGTTTTTATTTTAACCACATTGATTAATTGATTTTCAAAACATTCATGTATAAAGTGATACTTAATACCGATGTGTTTAGTTTTAGGATGTTGGACATGATTTTTTGTTACAGCAATAGCAGCAGAATTATCAATAAAAATAGGAGTGTTAGAAAATTGCAAACCGTAGTCGCGCATTTGCTGTTGAATCCAAATTATTTGTGAACAACAACTAGCAGTAGTAATGTATTCAGCTTCACATGTTGACAGAGCAACAGAGGTGTGCTTCTTATATAGCCAGGTGATTAACCGTCAACCAAAGAACTGACATCCCGCTAATGTTGACTTGTAATTGATTTTGTAGCTGCCATAATCAGAGTCACTATACGTTGTAAGCTCAAAGTCATCATCATGAGGATACCACAACCCGAGTGTTAGAGTACCCTTCAGATAACAAAAAATCCTTTTGACTCCAATGAGATGGTTTACTTTTGGTTTCGTCTGATATCTGGACAAAGACATGTCGCGTACATGATATTAGGTCGTGAGGCTGTGAGGTACATGAGAGATCCGATCATTCCTCTATACATGGTGGCATCAACCAGATCACCATTTTCGTTGGGTGCCACATCATGGTATGTAGCAAGTGGAGTTCCAGCTACAGAAGCATTCTTCATATCAAACCGACTGAGGATATTGCCTACATACTTGGTTTGATCTAGGAATATTCCCTTTGGTGTCTGTCCACCTATAACCCGAGAAAGAACTTCATCTCCCTCATGGCACTCATCTCAAATTATGCTTTCATTACAGATTCAAATTCTTTACATAACTCTTTGTTTTTGGAACTGAAGATTATGTAATCAACATAAATTTGTGCTAGCAATTAGTCGCCATCTTTTTCTTTGATCAACGGTGTACAGTCAATAACTCCCCTGCGAAAACCTTGTTTCACCAGGTGAGTTGAGAGTTTCTCATATCATGCTCTCGGGGCTTGATGGAGCCCGTAGAGAGTCTTATCCAGCTTGTATACTCTTTCCCGATGATAAGGATCCTCAAATCCTTCGGGTTGACTGACATATACCGTCTCACAGATTTCACAATGAAGGAATGCACTCTCCACATCTAGTTGATAAACTTTAATCTTCATGTAGGATGGATAGGCTAGAAATATACGAATTGCTTCCATCCTTGCTACCGGTGCAAACACTTCATTGTAATATATGCCTTCGGCTTGTCGAAATCCTTGAACTACAAGTCGAGCCTTGTTCCTTTTTATGACCCCTTGGTCATCTTTCTTGCATTTCAGCACCCATTTAGTACCAATTACCATAGCACCTTTTGGTTTATCCGCAAGGGTCCATACTCCTAATTTCTTGAACTGTAGGAGTTCTTCTTGCATTGCACTGACCCATGCCTCATCGTTTAAGGCTTCACTTACGTATTTTGGCTGAAAATGAGACACAAAACATCGATATGCACCATCATGAAGATATCCCATTTCAATTACTGAGGCATAATCAGCTGAATATAGCTGATTTCTGGTCTGTACTCCTGATCTAACATCCCTAATAACATTTTCCAAGGGATGATAAACATTAGCCGAGATCCGAGAGTAGTTGAAACAATCACCTCATTATCCAGATTGTTAAACTCAGGTTCAAGATCTGAAGCTGTTGGAGTATGAGGTTCCGATGTGTTAGAGGCATCAGGATGTGATGCTGTGTACTTTCATTGGTGGGAACCTATTCCTCCTGGTCCTCATTAGTAGTTTCAACTGCCTCATCATCAGATGAAGACTCACTGACTTCACGGTCTCCCCCTGAAGAGTTAGAGGAATCATCTATTGGACCTGTTGATGTCAAGTCTAGTGGAGGAGTGTTAAGAGCATCATACATCATTCTAGCAGACAGCTCGTCATCATTATGAGAATGTGGCAAATTGAAGGATTTAAAGAAACCATCATAGTAGAAGAATGAGGGTCCTTTCCCAGTTAGGGGTGGCGTATCTCTGAACGTCAACATTGCACCACACTTCTACCTGACCCGTTGAGTTGTTGTAAACTCTCTTGTCTGGTATGTTGTATCCGAGAAATATCCCTTCTTATGCCTTCTCGCTGAACTTCCCATTTTGAGTCTTCTTCAACAATGTACAAGGTGCGCCTCTAAATACTCCAAATTAGGTTTACGTTGCTGGAGTAGTTCATAACACGTTTTTCCATTTCGATTGACCACTAAGACTCGATTGAGCATGTAACACGCATTTGCCACTGCCTCATTCCAAAATTGAATAGGCAGTTTTGAGTCAGCAAGCATAGTTCTGGCAGTCTTGATCCACTGATTCTTTCTTTCTTTCTTTCAGCTATGCCGTTCATCTGTGGAGTGTAGGCAGAGGTGAATTGATGAACAATTCATCATTCTCTATAGTATGCCTCCATCCACTGATTCTTGAATTCAGTTCTGTTGTCAGATCGAATCTGCCTAACTTTCAGCTTGTATAGTGATTCCAATGTAGTTACCAGATGTTTGAATGATTCAAAGGTTTCCGATTTGGCTTTCAAAAACATCATCGAAGAGAATCTTGAGTAATCATCTGTTACTACAAAGCAATATAGATCTCTTACAGTGCTCTTTATGCTAACAAGGCCAAATAGATCCATGTGCAGAAGCTCAAGAGGCATATCTATATAGTTAACTTTATTTTCCTTATGAGCCTTCTTGGTATGTTTCCCTTTCTTGCTAGCTATGCAAAAGTCTAGAAGCTGGAAGTTCTTAACATTTACACCATTCACTAGATCATTCTGAATCAAGTGATTCATCTTTCTAGGATTGATGTGTCTCATTCTCCTATGGCATGAGATTGAGTCTCTCTCAGTTGCTTTTAACAAGAAGCACTGAACTGTGTGATCAATTGTGGATGCTTTTGATAGATCCAAGACATACAAGTTGTTATATTTTAAAGCTGACATGAGAACCTTATGCTCCTCAATCACATAGTCCTTCTTCAACACGTAGCACTTCTTGTTGTCAAAAAAAAACTTTGAATCCTTTATCACAGATCTAGGAAACAAAAAGCAAGTTGTTTTGTAGTTGTTGAACATAGTTGACCTTGTCAAACTTGACTTTCTCATTTCCCACTTCACCTTGTGCTATGATGTATCCTCCTTTGTTCCCAGCACATAAAACATGTCCCCTTTGATTTGTTTGATGTTGAAATGAAGGGATGAATTCCCTGTCATGTGCGTGGACGCCCCACTATCAATAATCCAGGTGTTAGTGATAGAGCTATAACGGACACCCTGCACAATCAAAGAAGCTTGTTAGTTCATATTTGGGACCCAAGCCTTAAACGGATTGGGTGACCCAGAGGAATCACACATCATAAACTCAACCCATTGTCCTTTAGAGGCTGAGGGCATATATTTCTTCTTATCATTCTCACTATGAGACCCTATACTTGATTTTTTCTTTCCATAAGCCAGTTTTGTGTAAGGCCTGTTTGTGGTAAACAAACGATTGACTTATTGTTTGAACTTTTGGTACACTAACACTCTTAGGTGGAGTGTTAGATCTTATTTTAGAAGAACTTGGTTGTGTGTCATAAAGTTCAATTTTCTTTCTGGGTGTCTGATAGTAAGGACAATTTGTAGAAATATGTCCTTGTTTTCCACAACTGTAGCAAGATCTTGCTTCAACAAACTGAGAAAAACTTTTATGTGATGTTGTGTTTAATGAAGGTGTGAGGTGTGTCTGGTTTGGTTTTGTCACTACTCTTTTAGATGTATCACCTTTATTAACAAAATTAATTTTTTTGACGTTTTGAACATCTTTAACAAGCTCTTTGGTTAGAATTTGATGACTAACACGTGTGTGGTTAACTGGTTTGGTCAGTTTGGGTTCTGAAATGGACTTTGGTGAACCTGACCTTACATTAACCCTTTTAAATACATCATCTAAGTTCTCAACGGGCATCTTTCCTTTTGATTTCAAAGTAGCATCCTTCTGTTTAGTGTCAGATTTCACATGATTACTCGTGGAATCAGGATCACTAACTAGAGGAGTAGACAACACATGATCCTTAATTGGATTGTTATTAACTGGTCTACATTTTGTATTTAAAAGTAGCTCATATGGTGGTGGCACTACTTTGTATCCCAAACCTTTCCCATTGTTTCGTTCTTTCACTAAGTTCTGTACTATGTGAGAAGAACTTCCAAAATTGCTTTCTCCTTTTTGGTTTCTTCTAATGAATTTAAATAAAACTTCATATCATTGGATTGATTTAATGCAACAACCTTGGTTTCCCTTAGTTGTTTACCCAACAGTTTTGTCTTTTCTTTAAAACTGTACTCATTTTGTTTTAATATACGATTTGCTTCAGTGCAGTGTTGTAACTCATTTACTAAGTTATCATTTTGTTCTAATAACCTAGAAAATTTTAGATTTATGCTTTCCCTAAAATTTTCACATTCAGAACAAGCATGTTTATTAAATAGTTGATCTAAAGAACTTACCTGTGAGGATTCAGTTGAATCAGACATCAATGCAGAGGTAGAATCTTCTGTTGTTGGAGATTCTGAACTTGAAGCTTTGAGCTCTTCCTCAACCAAGTGGTTTACCATGTTCACAAATACTTCTGTATCTGACATCGCTTCCTCTACTGCAATCTCACCTTCACTGCAGACCCATCATCCAATGCTTCTACACAAGCAATGTTTGATTCTCCAGGAGAGACAAATCAGAAGGACCAGTCTCGTCCTTATCACCTTGGGCAATTAGTGCTTTAGTCTCTTTATTTGCAGAACTGATCCCAACCATGTCTTTGTCTTGACGGTTGAAAGTAGGAAATAGGTTACCATTTCCTGTTTTCTTAGGCTTTACACATTCACGTTTAACATGACCCTTTTCACCACAATTGAAGCAGGTGACCTTGGTTTTGTCGAAACCAAAGATCGTATCTTTTGTGGCTACAAGATTCTGACCTGTCTTCTTAACGGACTTTTTAACTCGTCTAATTGCACTTGCTAGAGCCCACATGGTATCCATCCTCTCCAGCTCGTTTCGTCAACCTGCTCGTAGTCTTCATCTGCAAGATGACAATTTCCAATCTTCCCATCAACTGAACCATCATACGATTGAACCACTGCTGCTAGAAGATCCATGTGCTCTTTTGCAACCTCCACTGTGATATTACCGAGATTCTCGGTCTTCAACTTTGTTGTATTGGCTTCGGGCACTATATATTGGGTAGACGATGACCCAGACATTTCTTGTCTTGAAGCAGTGGATTGAGAAAGAGTCATGGAACTGAACACAAAACATGTTTGAAGTGGTGCTCCTGAACTAGTTGGATTGGGAACTGAGTTGTAGAGTGAAGGATTCTGAACATAGGATCCTTTCTTCGACTTGTATTTCAAACTCGTTTCATCTTCCCTTAACTTCAAGATGAAGTCATTTATGTCCAATGTAGCAAGTATATCATTTTGTCTTAGTTTGGACACAAATGAACCCATTTCTCAGGCAAACCATCTACAAAGCTTGAAACTTTATCTTCCATAGATGTTGTTACACCATGAGTGTGCAGCTCACTCATAAAATGGTAGAACCTGTCGATGATGTCATCCAAGCTCTAATTTCCAATTGAGGAGAAATTATGAAACTCCTTCTTGAGGGCTTTATCCTTAAGTGCCTTTAACGTCGTATTTTCATCATACCTCTTCTCTAATGCCTCCCATAACTTTTTGGCCTGCTTGTTCTCAGAAAATGGTGAAAGATGTCTTTTGGGATTGACTGAGTCAGCAAAGCATAGACTTTCTTCTCAACATTGAAGAGTATTTTTTATGTTTTATTCATTCCACCCAAAGTTAGTTTGACTCCATTAGCACTCACTGGCACCGTGTAACCAGTCTCGATGGATGTCCAAAGATTGGGATCAACTCCATTTAAGTAAATCTCGAACCGATGTTTCAATTGTGGATAGCCATCTAAAGTTATAAGCTTAGGCGATTTATTGTGATTACCGATCTCATTTTCCGGAAGCAGAAGGTTCCAGATACGCAACTCCTTCCCAGCAGCAAACGATGAAAACTAATCTTCCATTTGTATGAACTTTGTACTTTGAGAATAGGAAAACTTCAGTTGTGCAAATGGACGATGCGTATGGATCATTCGTGCGATTGAAGAGTGCGAAAGAATTCAATCGTGCGATTGGATTCTGTCATGCATATGAACAAGGAGAATGGACTCAAATGACTGAAGGTGTTCAGTCGTGCGAATGAAGGATACACCTAAGTTCAGTCGTGCGGATGGAGTGTGCGAATGAGTTCAATCGTACGAATGAGCTATTCGAGCAACTGAAGGCTGTTGTGTTTGGAAAAATCGAATTTTTGGCACTCGGACACGAATTACGATTTACCCAGAAACCCTAATCTGCCGTATGACAAAAAAACTTTAACATTAATGCCCGGAAACGTCGAAAAACACCGGTGGACTCAAAAAGATGACTCTTTTGAGTTAAAACGTGAGTTTTGACACAATTCTAACTGAATCAAACACAAAATCAAGAGCCAAAGCTCTGATACCACTTGTTAGGACTGTGTACATACGGAATACTAACAGATTTCACCATGGGTGACCCAGGGAATCACACATCATAAACTCAATCCATTGTCCTTTAGAGGATGAGGGCATATCTTCCTTCTTAATCTCCTCACTATTAAACATTATACTTGATTC
>BJCM01082619.1:0-11490 GCA_018326385.1 Flaveria bidentis | reverse complement strand
CCTTTTAGTTAATATAGATAATTTGCCAGCTATTAAATTTAACTCATATTCCACATATTCCCTGAGTTCGATACCCTCTTACCACTATCTATAGTTGTGTTTGGGATTAAATTTGATTGTGACTACGACATCACGTCCAAATTTTACGTATGAGCTCAATCGCACGACTAAACCTTAGTCGCGCAGTTCATTCGCATGACAGACCAGAAAGATTCAAGTTAAGAAATTCAAATGGCTATTCATTGACACACACACTAACGTTTATTTGCATTGTGTGACAGATGACGAGTCGTTGGCCCATCAGCACTAAGAACAATATTTGTGCTCATCTAGATCTCACCTCAAGGAATGTTGTAGACTTCTCTGGCATTATTACATTTCTACGACGATCTAGGATATTCCGTGCCATTTCGACACCGTGCACACCATACCCATCCCTTCAGCAGGCCTTCTGGGAAGGCGCGGTTGTCGATAGGACCGCAGAGCCCCACTGTATCAGGAGCTCTATCTTCGGTCATGCCATAAAGATCACAAAGGAAGATCTCCGGACAGTATTAGAGTTTGGAGATGATGCTGACTGCCCGACCCGCATGCACCCACTGACAGCGCGTGACTGCTTTCTACGAGCCAAGTACTCAGGGGACATCACCACAGGTGTGCTCAACAAGAGCAACAGGTGCCCCCAATTCAAGTACTTGGCACATGTGTTGTTCAAGTGCATTGCCTCCCGGAAAGGAGGCTTCGATGAGCTGTCAGACCAGATACAGAATGCCTACGTGGCATTGGTGCTGAACCAACTGTATAGTTTCTCCCGGACGATCTTCACCTACTTGGTGGAGAACATTGAGGTGAAGGGGAAGGAGGGATTCTATATGTATCCTCGCTTGATGCAGATGATCATTGATCAGAAGCTCCCTCAGCTACCTAAGGAGAAAGAGGACGCGGTAGTACTTGAGGTGATGGATGACACCACATTGGGTCGGATGAAGTTGTACAGGGGGAAGCAGGTTAAGCCCCCTGTGAGGTAATGGACCATAAGCATGAACAACTTCATGCTAATGAACCAGTCGCATGATTGAACCAGGTGACTGGATCAGTCACACAATTGTGACATGAGATTGACTCAGTCGAACGAATGAGTAACCCTAACCTATAAATACCACTTAATTCGTGGAAAAACAGAACACTTTGAAGAATTAGACTCCTACACGTACCCTAGCCGTCCAGAACGTCCAAGAAAGCCAGTCCAAGTTCATAGATCGTTCTTGATCGATTCCTATTCATTCTTAACGTTTAGATTAATCTTATATCGATCGGGTTAACGTTCTCACTGATTGGATCTCCAAACAAATAGTATTCCGCACTATTTGACTTGGTATACATGTGAATCAGTTAGTACTATGTCCGGTACACGGTCCCTAACAAATAGTTTATAATTGCTTTTACAAGATGACTATCATATAATGCTCACCATTATCTCAAATAACCATGACAAATTTTATAAGATGAATTGCACGTTCATTACAAGTATTAAGATATTTTACAAGTGTGAATTTATATGACTAACATGCTTCACCCCAAAAGGTGTGAAATAAAAATGAAAATGGGGTATGGAAAACTCACGTTGTATAATAATGGCTGTAGAGTACATAAGGAAGTTTGGATGTTCAAGAGTCAAAGGTAATGTCCTAAAGGATAAAAAAATAAAAAACAACTTGAGGTTGAAATTCATTATAAGAATTTAGGACTTTTAGAGAATACCAAAATGCGAAAGGTAGATTGAAAAACGATTATTGTATCAATTTTACATCTGGACAGAATGTTATTACGTGTTTGAACTTGTTTTATAAATAGCAAAAGGTTTCATATAATTATAAATATTTACATTTGACTAGTTCAGAGTCTCCTGAACAACGTTTGTTTAGAAACATTTTTATTAAAAGATCCATAAATAAGTCAAAACAGCAGCACAAGACAGAATGTGCTGAAATGTACACTTATCTTGTGAAGGTTATTGTTGAGTCGTCCGATTGTGTTTGAAGATGTATAAACTGTCTTTGAAAAGTTTATTTTATGAACTTAATATTGGAGTCTGATTTTACTCAAATTTAGTTGTTATGACCAAGTTATGGTCAGTTGAAGTCAAATAATATTATGCCTAAATTATAGTAAGGCACTTATGTGCACTTTTAAAATTGTTAAAGCATAAAATGGGTTAAAACAAATTTATTATGTTGATGTATGGTATATTCGAATTCATTTGAGTTATAGAATATATTAAAATACTTTGGCATAGCCATCAATTAGAGAAATTATCTTGTGGAATAATCGAATGTGGTTGCATAACTGTCCATATGCAAACAAGATTCTTTGTTTACGTTAGCGTGTTTTTAGCTTGATTTAGGAATGTTAGTGATTGTTATAAGGTTAGTGAAAGTTAAAATGTTAATGATCAAATGATAATGATTAAAATTAAAAGAGATTTACTAAAATAAAGAATAAAAGTAAGAACATAAAGTCATGAGAACAATTGGATGTTAAGATGATTGAAACAATATAGAAATGCATAATATAAAAGCAATATAAGATTACTTTGGTATTAGAAAATTCTTGAAATTTCTTTTAAAAGAAAATTCTTAAAACTAATCAAAATCAATGAATGAAAGAAATATATGTGAGTGAGATTTTTGAAAAATAAGCAAATGAAAAGTGAGGCCTAAAGCTTGCTTTTAAAGATGAGATTACAAGGGGGTTATAAATGGTGTTAATAGTGAGTTACAAGTCTCTCAATAGGGGGTTATGATTAGAATTTAAAAAATATAAAATTAAATAAATAAAATAATAATTATAATTTAAACTCTAAATTTATGAAGACTCTAATTTTAATTAAACAGCTTCTTTTTTTATTAAATCTTTATAGACTTTATAAATCTCACAAGAACTTGTAATTTGATTATTTATTTTAGTTAACCATTTTAAAATCTTATACATATTAATAACCATTTAACATTTATAAAATTTATTTTATAAATTAGAGAATTTAAGTTAAATTGATTAAGTGACATAATTAATATTTTTGGAACATAATAATAAATAAAATGACTAAATAATGAAGTTGATTTACAATATTAACTCAAATGGGTTTGGGTGGACGAATGTTAAAGTCTCCCCTACTTTAGAAAAATTTCTTCTGGAAATTTAATTACGGTGAGGTTGATTCAAAGATATATTTGGATTTTGTTTCATTTTCCAAAGTGATCTATGGGGAACGTTTAATTTTAATGAGTTTTTGCTCCGTTTGAGTTTTCATAATTTATGATTTCAGGAGTTACTTGACAAGTGGATAGAATCATCACATTGATTGGATTTTTGGTTTGCAAGCTTTTGAATTTCAAATGATACACGATGATAGGTTGGTTTTGTCACATATTAGTACAAGGCACAAAATAAATTTGAAACTCGAATTGACGATAATGAAAATGATGTTTAAGACACTTTTAGATGGAAGAGAAATCGAAATGAGCTTCTTGAATCAGACAACTTAGGGAGGGTTCTCAGATAACCAATTCTTGTATGACATTGATATTTCAAAGTTGTATCAGTATAATATTGATACGAAAAATAGTTCTTGTTAATTATAAAGGTATAGTTTCGAATAACGGACTTAGTTGTAATGGGTTTTCATAATGAGAGCGGTTTTTATGGGACGTCACTCAAAAAGATTATTAAGAGTCGTTATAAGAATTGGATAATCAGTCTTAATGTTTTAGAAAACAAAATCAATGATAAGACAATTTGAAATAACAACAAGATGTTTCAAGTGTAACGTTCGGTTCGCAAACCAAAGTGAATATGTTGACTTATCAAAGTCTTAGGTCAATCACAACCTTAATGAAGACATATGTACCTATAAGCGGACACTCACCTCAAGGGTTCACATGTAAGGTAAACAGATCCATTGGTTGATTTGAATTTATATGAATACCTTGCATAGTTAGAACACCTCAAGACACAGACATCCTACTCTTCCAGCATTACATATTTTCATTTACGGGACACAAACTTTGACAAGATTCGAAAACCATGAATAACAGTTCAAAATTTGAAATTTGAAAACCACCTGTAATAGATTTGCGATAAGACTGAGATATTTGTTTGTTTCTTACACTGCCATGAGACTAATCTGGGACCCAAAAATTGACAACCACCCATAGTAGATATGCACGTTTGTATATCCGTGTAACTCGAAGTTGCCTTGATAATGTTAAATAACCCTAGAGCTAGTTTTCCTTTGAGATATCAGAATACACGTTTGACTGGGATTAGGTGAGATTCCTTTGGGTATGATTGATATCTAGCATAGACACAAACAACATACATTATGTCAGGTCTAGATGCAATAATATACATCACAGATCCAATCATAGATCTGTATAATGTTTAGTCAATAGATTTTCCTTTCGGATCTGAATAAATCTTGGTGTTAACGTCAATTGGAGTTCTGATAGATTGGCAATCTTGGAGTTTGAACTTTTTCAAGAGCTTGTCAACAAACTCTCTTGATTGATAAAAATACCATCTATAGATTTTTTTACTTGCAATCCAAGGAAGAAATTGATTTCTCCCAGAGAACTTATCTGGAAACATGATTACATGATCTCTTCAAATTCTGAGCATAATTTCTTACTTGTAGAACCAAATATGATATCGTCCACATACATTTGCACACATAAGAGATCATTTGCATCCTTCTTTATAAATAAAGTTGGATCAATTTTCCCTCTTGTGTATCCATGTTGGATCAAATATTAGGATAATGTCTCATACCAGATTCTAGGAGCTTGATTTAGACCATATAAAGCTTTGCTCAGCTTGTACACACGATGAGAGAATTCAGCATCTTCAAAACTTGAGGTTGCTTGACATACACATCATCTATGATTGGTCCATACAAAAAGGCACATTTGACGTCCATTTGGTACACCTTGAATTTCATATAAGAAGCATATTCTAGAAAGACACGTATTGCTTTATGTCTTGCAACTGGAGCAAACACTTCATCATAATTAATTCCTTCCTCCTAGGTGTAACCTTGTGCTACTAGCCTTGCTTTGTTGCGAAAAACTATTCCTCAATCCTCTGATTTGTTTCTAAACAACCATTTTGTGCCAATGGCATTTTCTCCTTCACGCAAATCCATAAATTTCCACACTTCTTGTTTACGGAACTATAGCAACTTTTCTTGCATAGCCTCAATCCAACTATTGTCCTGTAATGCTTCAATGATGTTTTTAGAGACAATTTGAGAAAGAAAAAGCAAGTATAAGCAAATGTTTGCTTGCTTTTTATGATTTCTTGTAGTTCTTTTATTCAAAGGACCAATAATCTATGATATAGGATGTTTCTTATGAATACGAGATGTTGGAATCTTATCTTCTTGAACATTCACATCAAGATTGGTTTGGTTCAAGTTGGAGAACTGATGCAACAGGTTTGAAGAATGTCAAGTGAAATTCGGAACTTGAGTTGGTAAGTTGATGAAATAATCAAACTTGTTATTGACATTTATAACTCCAGATACAAATGAAGTTCCAGAATCAAGTTGTTGAACTTCTAGTCCATCATTAGGAATTTGTTGTTAAAAAACATTATAATTTTCAGGAACAGGATGTTGTTCTTGAACTTGTTGATCATGAGATTCTGAATTGAATATAGGATCTCTAAAAAATGAGAAAAATGGATAGTCCAGGCTTGAATCGTCCATATCATCAAACTCTGAATCATCACTAAAGGTTCCAAGATCACCTACCTATTTCCTATTGACACAAGAAGATTCAAATAGGTTAGAATTAAATGAGTTTTACAATAAATTTAAATCAAATAGCCAAGCTGGACTATTTGCAACTGATGGAAATGAATTTTCAAGGAATTTAACATTGAAATTTTCAATGATAACATTCGTCTTAAAGTTTTAACTTCGATGCTTTTGACACAGATGAATATCCAAGAAAGAATCCATCATCATATTTTGCGTCAAATTTTCCGAGCTGGTTATTTGAGTTTAGAATCAATACCAGATAACCAAAAGATAAAAGAAAATCTATGTTTGGTTTCCTGTTAAACATAAACTCATAAGGAGTTTTATGTTTTTCTTTCACCAATAGAGTAGGATTCTAAATGAAACACGCGGTTGATATGGCTTCATCCCAAAATGTGATAGGAATCATAGCATCTGAAAACATTGCACGGGCTGCCCCAATCAATGTTTGGTTCTTCCTTTCGGCAACTCCATTTTGTTGTGGAGTTCTAGGAGCGCTGAACTAATGAGCGGTCCCTTTTCCTACATAGAGCATGTCAACATTAGCATTCTTGAATTCTATTTCATTATCACTTCTAATTATTTTTAATTTTTGATCAAGTTGATTTTCTACTTTAGTGATAAACTCTTTAATAATTCAGCCGATTCATATTTCACAAGCAAAAAGAAAACCCAAGAAAATCTTGAATAGTCATCAATGATAACTAAACAATACAATTTCTTTCCTATGCTCTACATGTTTATAGGACCAAATAGATCCATGTGTAACATCTGTAAAGGCTTTGAAATTTAGCTTATCAACTTGGACTTATAAGACGTTCTGTGTTGCTTTCCTTGCAAACATGCTTTACAAAGGTTGATGTAGCAAACTTCTTTGTTGGTATGCCTACTACATTACTTCCTGCTACAAGTTTGTTCATGTTTTTGAAGTTGGAATGTCCGATACATCTATACCAAAGTTGGCTTTCATCATTTGAAGCGTGAGCAATGAGGCAAGTTGTTTCTGTTGAAGGATTAACTTGACACATATCTAGCTTTTAGACATATCCATCTCTAACAGCTGTAACAACCACCCATTCCTTGCTGATCTGAAAACTTGGCTTTCAAATATAACAATAAGAGTCATCAAACAAAGCATAATATGATTTATCACATATTTGAGAAATGCTTAAAAGATTAAAGTTCAACTAAACACAATAGTTGACTTTATCAAAGCTTATAACTCTGTTAGATAGTGTTCCTTCTCCGGTTATCAGTCCACCTACATCTCCACCATAAGCTACATTTGTACCATCTTTTGTCTTAAAGTCCTGAAGTAAGGCTTGATTGCCCATCATATGCCGGCTACACCCACTATCAACATACCACATGTTTATTGGTCGTCTTGGGTGTAGCTACATTTCAAAGATATTTAAGATGAGTTATCAACCCAACCAAGATGGTCTTGGGCTTACCATATTTAACCATAATGGTATATTGCTTAAAATGGAGTTTATTCACGTAAGGTTTCTTTTGAAATTTTTGATTATTAAATCCTCTTTGAACAACTGTTTGATTATCTTTTCTTTGTTTTGACCTCAAAGCATTAAAACGATTCTCAAGATTATCATCAAAAAACTTTGAACCCTCATTTGTGTAAGGCCCCGTTCTTGGGACGCTTATAGCTGGTCATTCATCACACTTAAAACATATATTTCTATCATCTTACATAAAAATGTTGCAACGGAAACATTTAAACATACATTTCATTTAAACATAATAGCTTTTGCAAAATAATACAACCGTTCATTACATAATATCATTTTAAATTTCATTACAAAAGCATTATAACAATGGATGCCATCCCAAAAGAGCTGAGTAGTTGCCCTATGCCATCCTCAGCAACATACCTGCCAACTGGAAACACATCAAAGTCAGTGTTGTTGAGTGAGTTCTAGTTTTATAGCAAAACATACTTTTCTTCTGTTCGTTCATTACATACATATCACATTTTTCGCACAAATCGCACCTTCGCATCATCGTACCCAAAGTGCATATCGCACAAATCACACACATGAGGTAGCCAAAATCGCACGCTACATAGCACACAATAAATACCATATCGCACGTATCGGAGCAGTTACCAAAACTGAACTCCCTACTATGTCTATAGTCCCTCATGATATCCATCATACATATCATACAAATCGCACCAATGGAGTGGTCACCTAGACCGACTTCCCCTGTGTGTGTGTGTGTGTGAACTCTTAGGGTTTAGCCAGAATCGCACGCTATCACATGGGTTAGCCAAAATCGCACGCTACATAATCCACATGAGGTAGCCAAAATCGCACGCTACATAGCACACAATAAATACCATATTGCACGTATTAGAGCAGTTACCAAAACTGAACTCCTTACTGTGTCTATGTCCCCTTATGAGTTAGCCAAGATCACATGCTATAAATACACACACAGTTGAGCTAACAACTCTCATCGAGTTGTGAACCTCCTTTCTTTCCCTTGCAAGCCATCCTTGCTCTCATTCATTCGTTCATGTTTACATTCATTATGTTCCTCTTATCATTATCTTCCACTTTACGTTACATAATGCTTTCTTTACATTCATTAATGTTCAATGCAAAACCATGGGAAGACAATCATACATAAAGAAAAATAAGGAACATAACAACATACACATCAATCACACAAGGCAACATCGCACACCCATAACATACATCATATATAACATACAACATGCGCAAATACCCAACATCAACATCACACGAATCACGTGCATCACCACATATAACCATACGGCATCTTGCATCATCATACATCACATCATAATCGTCATTAGCTCATCATCATACATCATCTTAAATCATCCACGCCCATCACATCATCTACAACCCCAAAGGTCCGAACCTACGTCCGCACTTTCCCGAAAGTCAGACAATACCATGGTCATTCAGGCGTAAGGACCCTATTTGGTTGCATGGTCTTCCATACGTATGAAAACACTCAGGCGAATGGACCTCCAGTCACATAGCCTCCCATCGCATACTTCCCATGCGAATGAACCTCAGTCGCATGACATCCGGGCGTATGGACCTCAGTCGCATGACCTTCATGCGAATGGCCCTCAGTCTTACACCTTTCTTATGTATGAACCTCAATCGCACAACTCACAGGCGTATGGACTCCATTCGCAGGACCTTCATCCACATTTCATTCAGTCACATGACCTTCATCCGCATTTCCTTTAGTCATATGGCCTTCATCCGCATTTCCTTCAGTCGCATAGCCCTCATGCGTATGACCCTCAGTCAGACTACTTTCATGCCAATGAATCTCAGTCGCACACCTTTCGTGCATATGGACCCAGTCGCACCTCATTCGGATGCATGGACCTCCATTCGATCGCCTAGCCCTAGCTGATGTAGAATGCAGTTCATCCCGAACAGCAGCAACCAAGTTCGACCTCCAAACTTATCCAACCCTCTTTTAAGCTCAAATCAACCATTCTAAACCTTAGGTAAGCATACCACGACATCATTCAAGCACAACCAAGCCCGAAATCAAGCCCCAAACGAATCATACGCATACACATGCATACATGAACGGGTTTACACCCAAATACCTGAAAAATGGTTTTCAGATGTGTTCCAGACCCAAAATCATTCAAAAATGTGTAAACGAGGCGTCCTAGAACTCACCTTGACAACCTCGTCGAGTATAGCTTCGATTTGACCCGCTACACTTCGATTTTCATGCGCGAATCCACCCGAACCAAGCTTTTCTCCTCTTTTTCTCCTTCTCTTCTCCCTTCGCTGAGTTTTGGCAAGAATGGAGAGGGTGTGGGCTGCCTTCCCCCTTTTATACCCCCACTCATCCAAGTTTCTTCCCGTTTGTCAATTTTGGTCCCTCGACTATGGACATTATTTATTTTCTTCTTTCGTCGGCTTCAAAGAAAATTTCCGAGCGTTACAATTTGAAAAATTCTTCGAAAAAAATTTCTTGTTAAATGTTCCATTTTTCATTCTCACATAACGTTGAATGAAATTTCCCTGATTATACTGATGTGATCCCACATTATACTCATTATCATAATCAGAATTGATTCTTCCGAGCGATCTCAAGCCTAAGGATGCTTGTTTTGATAATCCTTGAAAACCATAATTTTAATTTCTTTGAAATCTGTGATTACCAAAATTTTTCCTTGGTGAGTTCTTCCGGAAGTAACAATCCTCAGTATTATGATTTCGTTCATCACACAAGGCACAATCTTTATTGAAATAACAATAAGCCATTAAGTGATTTGTCATATCAGAAATGTGATAGTACTTGTTAAAATAACACTAAGATTTGTTATGATTGTACATATCACATCTGTCATAGTACCTTTGTGGATGTCTGAATAACATTTGATTAACCCAAGATGTAGATGCCACATTCGATTCTTGTTTTGATTTAGGGGTAGTTAGGTTAATCTGTTGTTTTTGCTTAGTGAGTTTGCTCTTTTGATTTTTAGGATTTAGCTTTGGGATATTTTCACAATTCTTTAACTCCTTAGACACAAATATTTTATTAACAACGGAAGACTTAGGACCTAAACCTGTTTTCAAATCAGAGTTAGACTTGATCTTAGGTTTTGATGTTGTTTTAGAAATTGTGTCTATGTCAAAAGTTCCTGCTAACATAAACTTCACTGGTTCAATTTGACTTGATTGATTGATTGGTTTAGAAGCTGCTTTTCTTTTTCTTGGATTTCTTGTTCTTGATGAAGTTTTAGTGCTTTGAGTTTTAATTGAATCTAGAGAAGATTCTTTTTCAGATTCTTTTAGTTTTTTATCAATTTGATTTGATTCATAAGAGCTTGAATTATTAGAATAGAAAGTCTCTGATTTCTATTCTATAGATTTCCCTTTCATCTTGTTATTGATTTCATTAAATTTTTCAACACCTTGTTCAAGTTCACACTTTTCAATAACACATTCACCTTTTGGTACAAACAACTTTTTGTTCTTTTGTCGAGGTTCATAGGATTTAACTTTTATAGGATGACTATTTTTTATCTTTTCTGAGTCTTTCTCCTCGAATATTTCTATATTTATCTTTCTGATTTCACTCTTGATGTTAGATTGAAAACTCTTTTATATTCTTGAAATTATTTGAGCTTAACTTTATTCTCTAGTGAATGATCACGATTGTTTTCAGGTAAGGTATGGGAGATAGATTCAGGCATAGGTTCATGTGTGAATCCTAATCATGTTTTATCTTTATCTTTCCTACCATTTACCAATTGCTCAACCATAGTTTTTGAGCTTTTCACATTGGCTAAATCAATCTGAGTTGCTGCATGTGCCAATTTCTCTTATTCAAGTGTTTTGTCATCTATTCAAGTTGCTTCTTTACAAGTTCAAGTTCTTTTAAGGTTTTGTTCCAAGAAGTTTGAAGAGATATGATTTTATCATTAGAAATTTTATGATCAGGTTTCAGCTTATTGTGCATTAACTCTTTTTGTTTCACTTTATCACATATTTTGAATGAGTAGATTCTGTAATGTTCAACTTGTTCAAAACATGCTTTAGTGCACATTTTCTCTCTTACTTCCATTGGGATTTTTGGATAAGAATTTGAGGACATAGTATCAGATGACGAGTTTACAACCTTGGGTTGTTCTGACTGTG
>BJCM01082587.1:0-22710 GCA_018326385.1 Flaveria bidentis | reverse complement strand
GTACTTTAGTTTTTATTGTAAGAAGATGTCCTCAGTTGTTGTGGACATCTTCAGTAGTTTCAGTTATTTTCAGTTGTTTGTATAATCTGTTAGATGTCACTATCAGGTGACATCTGCTGACGTCATATTCCTCTATAAAAGGAATGTTGACCTAATTTGTATGCGCCGAAGCTTATGAATGAATGAGAACATTCTCTTTTGCAGAAAACTCTCTCTCTATAACCGTTACTGTTTGATTGAATATTCATCTTATTCTTGCTTAAATTTCGTCTAATTGTAGTACTATTTCGCTGTAAATCATAACCTAATTGATTAAACTAGATAATAGATCTTTACAGGTAGACTGGTGGTTGGAGGTGGTGGTGGTCATTGGTGGTGGTGGTAATGGTGGTGGTTGGTAGTGGTGGTGGTGGTGTTTATGATGGTGGCAGTTGGTGGTCATGATAGCAGGTGAGGTCATGGGTGGAAACATGTGTCGGGTCATTATTCGAGACATGATTCGCGTCATGAATTAATTAAAAACCATTCCACCAATGACCCTTAGCCCAACTTGTTAAGATTAGATACTCATTACATGTAAATAAATAGGATGTCATAAGTTCAAGTCTCGCTCTGAAAAAATGTTCAGAGTTAAATCAGGGGGTTTTCCGTACATTTTTCGTTAAAAAAATTAAAAACCATTCCATTCTTCGAAGGAATGAAAAAAAAGTAGTTACCTTCAAAGAAAAAAATTATTAAAATATAGGAATCGTATTTTTATATAATAACTCATTCGATTACTACGTGGTTGATAAAATTGTTGTTTTCTTTTTATTGCAACGGAATGAATCATCAAAGCACGTGTTTGTTTACTTATAACTTATGCCCTTAGTTTATAGGAAGCACAAATTGGTCAGAAAGCAACAAAAACAAATAACCAAACTAGAACCACCTATGTCATATTGTCTTGTTTAGTTTTTAGTTATAAGGGATTCTTAAAAATAATTTTGGTTGTCTAATCACGAGGCTAAAGTTTTTCTTTGTTTCTTCTATTTCTCTAAGCATTAAAAATAATGTATCATATTTTGTATGACTTGACCACATCTTATGATCAGTTTATGACGGACTAAAACTTTCGAGTTCACATAATCGGCTCTAACCTTATCCTAAAAAAGTTGTATATTATTAAGCTGAACAACTATTCATGCTGACAACTACTATTACTAATTTGTAGTCTTTAGTAATCAGCTTGTCCACACTGAACAACTGATGGTATCATAGCCTATAGATTGTTGTTTCATACTAACGCGTAGTGTTGCACTGACAGAGTCTAGTAAGACTAAAATATGTAGTTGTATACAAGAGTTGCTATAAGGTGACTAGAGAAGTCACAACTCACAATGACTAAGGGTCTGTTTAATTATACTGACTGTGTAAGATCTGATTGAGTCAGAAGCTGATCCAGTTAGAAGTTCTGACTGGGTATGCATCTAACTGAAACTTGGTTGTTTGATTCAGTATCTGACTGGAACCAAAACGATTCAATATTTAAGTAACAAAACCCACCGGAGTCACACCACCGGTCGGAACCACCACCACAAGGGAGGGGGCTTGAGGGTCGGAGAGGGTGGCAGCCTGTGGGTCGCGAGGGGGCCGCGGCCTGCGGGTCAGCCTGTCAGCACATTTTGTCTACAAAACTTACGAAAGTTTATTTTTTATAAAACTAAAACGTTTCTAAAAGAAAGGGAAAAACAATCCTTGCGAGACGTCGGCGACGTCCTTCTTGATCTCATCGTCAATGATTGTGATATTCACCGACCAAAATTAACTTGGGTTCGATAATTTGTGTCATAATATTCTATGCAAATTATATATATCATCATCTTATACGCAAATTAGTTAATAACATTAACTTGATATCGCTAAAAACTCACAATACATATATCATCATCTTAGATCCTTAGACTTATTTTTAGTAAGATAGGAGAAACACAAGGTAGTAAGTTACCATACTCGTAAACCATTTGTTGTGGTGTAGCTTCAATGAGCTAGTAGTCACCACTTACAAAAGATTTTTTACCGTATCACAACATTACAAAGGTATTTCTGTCAATACCTACATATTTGTTGTCTGATTGATGTCATGTAGTCAGTCAAAAATATTAATAAAAGAGTGTCTAATCACTCTTAATAGTAAAAAGACAAGAAGGATATCAAGTTCATATGAAATTACTAGATAGCGTTAGTAACAATTAAACTAAAAACATTAAACATTGCAAAAAAAACTTGTTTGATTGAATGATTTGAAATTTTATGAAATCAATCAAATTCAAGATTAAGTTTTTAATATTTTTGAGATATAAACAATTCACTCTGTTTGACAAAATAATATTGTTTTAGTTTAACCTATTGAGAAGACATTAATGATGACTATATGCTTTAAAAGATCTAAGTGATGATCATATATCAAAGCTTAATGGTGGGTTGGCTGGTGGTAGATCGAAGGTTGGCATGATTTGAGTGTTTATATGTGTGTGCATTAAAGGAGAGTGATGTAGTTTTTATAATTTTTAATCTAAGAGGAATATGGGTCATTTTATATTAACTTAACAGAGAAAACTAACGAACATCCACTCAAAGCACCAATAGTATGACGGTATGACAAACAATTGGGATCATTTATGTAATTTTTCAATAGTTGAGATCAATACGGTAATATGAACATACCACATAAACCAATCAATTAATTAACTTTTATTCTAATAATTTTTGTTTTAAAATATACAGTTGATTAGATTTTACACAAATGTTTCAAAAAGAGTGGGTTAAAATGGTTAAAAGTAAAAACTAGAAGTGTTAAATTGTCAGACCAATAAATTTGGCATGTCGAGACAACTGATCCAAGCCAAACGCTCTCATGCCAAGTTACTTGAAACCATACTTATTCGATCAGCCTATTTTTTTTATCAGGATCAAATAAACTAGAGCGTAAACACCTGAGAATTTTTATTTTGATTTTCTTAAAAACAACTCCACAAAATATTTTTAATAATGTGTATATACTACGTCCCTTTTAACTATAGTATGAATATAAATTTTACGTAGTATACAATGATCCAACGACATGTGGATGATGGTTTGGGTTTGGATTTTTATAGCCTCGGGTTTTAACATAAGTCAATATGATCTTCCCACAATAATGAGTTTATTCCTTATTATTGTTTCTAGGTGAGTCAGACGTAAAACATCTAAATTAATATGGCTGAGATCCGCTCTCAACAAAAATCACTTGGGTACTGAAGATAATCCAAACACCACTAAAAAGTATACAAATGTAAACATTTTCCATTGAAAGTGAAAAAAACTAAAAACTGTAAAAAGGATTATTATCCATTAGATCTTAGATTCAAGAGTTAAAAAGTTTCGATGACATAATGGTAAATAATTGAAACTTTAAATGATAGGTAAAGGGTATTATAGTCTTAACCACATTTTCAAGTTCCTTTTTTTTATAAAATGATCTTAACTTTTACGTACAATACTATTTTTCTAGAATAACTACACCTTAAAACAAGCATTTTTATGTTTAAAACGCCTATAATTTTGATAAATAAAAAATGAATTTTTATCACGTTATTTCAGTTCATTGTGTAATATTCGGCAACTTATTGTGTAATATCAATCAAATTATTGTGTAATATCGATCAAATTATTTCAGCTCATTGTGTAATATTCGGCAACTTATTGTGTAATATCAGGTCATCGTATAATATTCGTTTGATTATTGTGGTTAATGTTTACCATTTTGTTATGCATTGTGTGTTTTTAAATAATGAATTTCAAATAACACAATGCTAAAAATATATTTTTTTTGTAGGTTTTCTAGTTTATTATGTAATCCAGATCAAATCATTGTGTAATCCTTATTATGCAGCTTATTGTGTAATCCTTATCAAGCAATTCATTGTGTCTATTGCTAATTATTGAGTTTAGTGCTAGTCATTGTGTTACCCATTATGTCTAATGTTAATTATTTTTATAAATGGTGATTTTCAAATAAAACAATGATGAATTTTTTTACGCTTTTCTAGTTTATTGTGTAATTCGAATCATGTTATTGTATAATACTCATCAAGTAGTTCATTGCGCATATTGCTAATTATCAAGTCTAGTGTTGGTCATTGTGTTACTCATTTGTCTAATGTTGACTATTGTGTTATGCAATGTGTTTTTAAATATAATGATTTTTAAATAACACAACGTTTAAAATGCAATTTTTATGTTTTTTCTAGTTTATTATGTAATACTAATCAGGTCATTATGGATTGTGTCGTTTAAAATGATGATTTTCAAATAACACAATGTTAAAAACATACTTTTTTAAGTTTTTCAGTTCATTATGTAATACTTATCATTGTGTCGATTCTCGTCAAACATCTCATTCTGTCGATTCCTAATTATCGAGTATAGTGGTGGTCATTGTGTTACTCATTTTGTCTAATCTTGAACATTGTATTACAAAATAATAAGAAATGTGAACTTTTTATGTTTCAAGTTCATTATGTATTGGTCATCTTATAATTGTATAATATTCATCAATTCATAAAATTACACCATGAGTTAATACAAATTTATTTTTTTTATATCAACACTATATTCATTTTAAAAATTAAAAAATACTTATTTTTATAATATAATTTTTTTTTTAAAAATAATGTCATATGTAAATGTTATATGTTATAAATGTTTAAAGAAATGAAACTTTGGAAGGGAGGAAATTACCAATTTTACACATAAATTAACTTTGATCAAAAGAACCGGTGCCAATATCTTATTATTTCTTAAATCTTTTAGTTTTAGAATAATTTGTATTTAAATATATTTCTTGAGTATATACAAAACTAAATATTATTCTACAAAAAACTTTGTTCTTACAAAAATATGAAGGGAAGGGTATTGGTTGTAAAGATATTGGTAGTTGAAGTAACCATGTGAAAAATAAAACTAGTTTCAGTGTTCGTACCTTGACCTAATAATATATGTGTCTTTTCTCCATTTTCTCAAACCCCCAATAAAAAACATAAAAAAAACCCTCACATTTTCTCTCATCTCCCATGCCGAAATCTTAGCTTTCATTCATCTGCAATATCACCGGCGGTTTCTTCTTACGAATCATCCGTCAATTCTGCTTAATTTCATCGTCTTCTTCATCAATCATCAACACCTGAGGTAAACTTTAGGTTTTGTTAGTTGTATACGTGTTTGATTGTGAGCTGCTGATTCAATTGTTCTATTATGCGTATTCAACTTAGATTTTGATGTGATTTTGATCTGATTTTGTGTCTTCATCTTCGATTTTGATGTAATTTGATCTGATTTTGTGTCTTCAACTTCGATTTTGATGTAGTTTGATCTGATTTTGTATCTTCAACTTCGATTTTCATATGATTTTAATCTAATTTTGTAGAAACAAGTGTTTGAACTGTTTCAGATTCCGATTGGAGGTTAGAACGCATTTTCTTCTTCAGATTTCTGGTGAATTCGATTATATCATCGTTCTATTTGAAGCCTTCTGGATCGCGTGTTTTAGTATTCGTTTTCTGTTTATTAATCTTCAGCTTAGATTTTGCAGAAAATTTCGATCCAATTTCTTCATCTGAATATGCTAAATTCGACTATATCTTCGTTCTATCATCGAAGCTTCTGCATCACATGTTTAGATTTTCATTTATCATCTTAATTATCTTCTAAACGAATATATTCTTCGTATATTTTGCATCAAACAAACAGAATCTCTGAGCTCTTGCCTCTTAGCAATAACATATAAATTATAGCATCGAACTTCAAAATTTGGAATTATTTAGACATCATTATACCCCTTTTTGCTATTATTATAAGTATTTTTAACTTTTTGGCTTTACCTAGATTGTTTCTTCTGATTTAAATCTTTTAAAAATTCATTGCCGCCTAATTGAAAACTAAAACCAAAACTGATTTCACTGTACGAAAATGAATTTGAATTTTAAATGTTGCACTTGTTACAACTTACATCATCTCCAAACGATTTGCCTCTGTAATTAGTGCTAATTAACATTATATTCGTCGGTACTTTTTAAAAATCTAATGAAAATGAGATATTTGCTGTGAAATAATAATAATATATAAAATAGTTATAATAATAATAAATTAATAATTATCGAGTTAATGCGTTGTATTATGAATGTGGTAACCGCGTAGCTGGAATCAGCGTTTTCCGGTGGTTTTGATTTTTACTTCATGTAGCTACTCGCAGTTCTGAGCGCGTGTATTCCACGCATCTTCAGCAACATGTTAGGTGTTGTTTAGTGTTGAGGGTATGTGTGACACGTTTCATTAGGCCTGCAATATTTGTGTTGGAAGCTTGTAGATTAATATGTCTGAATGAGCCTCATCTGGTTATATTTTTTTAATATATTAATAATTTCAAGTTTTGTACTTTTATTATACCAGATAAGATAAGTGTAGGAATCTCCAGGATATATACAATATAAATGTAGTAATAATGGTTAAGATACCCACCCAAGATCCTATTTTATCACCCTGTGGTCCTATCAATTGAAGGTATTTAGACTTGCAACTTATGTTTCAATATTTCTGTTAGAATATAATCATATATGTATATGGTCTGAGTTTTGCTTTGGGTAATTAAGTAAAATACGTAACAAACTTTATCAAATTAAAAATTATCTTCTTTTTGTTTGCTTAAAGTATGGACTGTGTCCTTAAAAGTTTTACTTCCACTATTATCCTTTATTTCAAAAGTTCTCTCATTTAACGTTAAGTTTTTAATTAAATTAAGTCAAATAATGTGCGCTACGCAAGAGAGCATTTTAGTCTTTTTACCTATTAACTTTTCGCAATTGCAAGTAGAATAGATGGTATTTAGGAGTAAAAAGAATTGTTGTTACAAAAATCACATTTTATTGCATTTTACATAATTGTTTTTTTTATTTTCTTTGTTTCTGTAAATCTTTTTTGCTTTCAAATTTTAAACAAAGAAAACTATTAATATTGTTCCACTCAATAATTTTTTGCATTTCTTGTCTTTGAATATTACACTAAATCCTGATATATTATGGATATGAGTTTTTATATCATCATTATTGTTCTTATAATAGTTTATTTTATATTGCTGTCAATGTTTCCCCTATATTCCACTCAAACTCGGAGTTGAAAAGGTCTTTCGATTTTAGAATAGCCAAATAAACAATTCCTTAATGGACGGACTGATTGTTGCTTTGTAATAAAGTTGACCATTACTATACGAAAGAAAGAGTCTTGAACGTATGAACTTTCTTATCTTAAACTTTTTTTGACCTGATATGTGTCTGTCTATACTTGAACAATAATTATATAAATAACTTGAAGCTATAATCACTTGATGTCATGTTTGTCTCATATGCATCGTAGACTTGTACTATACAATATAATACCATCACTATATTGTGTCGTACAACTCCAAAATGCGTACGGAAAATAAACTTAAAATTGCGTATTCTTATGATTCTGATCTTGATGGATTTATGTGTTCATCTTTTATCTTTTTGGGAATTTCAGGTTATCTTATTAGGGACGAATAAGCAAAATGGCATCGCCTTTGGTAAGTCGGCCATCGTGTTAACTTTATATTTTTCGATTCACTTAGACAAGTAGGAAATGATAATTGTTTTGCAAGTATGATCATTTTCTCTAGCTTAAAAACAATTGTTGCCAGAAATTTATTGTGTTTTTATGTTTCCAGACTACGTCACACAAGGGTTATAGGAGGTCGGAATCAAGAAGTAAACATTCATGGTGGTGGGATAGCCACATCAGTCCCAAAAGCTCGAAATGGCTAGCTGAAAATGTTGAAGGTAAGCAACTAATATACAATTCTGTTTGTTTGTTTTATGCAATTTACATGACGTTCATGGTGTTTTTAAAAAAAACAGTTCATAATGAAATTATCTAAAAGAAAGTGAACTTTATTTCATCAAGTCAGATTTAATGTGTGATCAATTTACAAACATTACCACAGTAATATGCGTCTGCGGTCCATATAAGAGCCGAAAGGCCCATAAACTTGTGTCTATATTGGCATTGAAAGAGATTGATTTACCAACAAATATCCCTTTTATTAATTTTCTTTATTCTTACATCACAACAAAAGAAATGTGGTTTAATGGTTTGCACGTAACACCATTGTTGTCTCATCAACTTTTCCCCTATTTCTTCTAACCAATAGATCAACAACTTTAGCCACCCATAGATTACATCACTTTATCTCTTGCATAAGTCTACTTTGAAGTGCTCATTGGTATTCTGTGAATATGCGGTATTCATTGTCGGGTTCTGCTGGTATTATGAAAAATCTGGATAGTACCACTAAGTCACTAACCATGGTTTCAAGAGACTTATAACCAATCTAGCGGTTCTACTGGTTTGGTAGTTTGAACTGATTTTCATTTCTAAATCATTAGTTTGTATTAAAAGTTTTGAAAAGACAAAGATGGTTCATGATTGTAATGCACATACCATATCTAAAAATTTATATATCAATAACAAAACGGTTTCAAGTTTTAAACCTGAACTATTAAGTTGTCAAACTGTTCAAACCAACCAATTTGAATCTCAAACCAACCAAACAACATTGTTTTTGGTTGGGCTAGTATGTAAATATTTAATGATTTTTAAACACATATTTTTGGATACGTTATCTTACTCTTTGTGTGTGTATTTCATTTTTATTCGTGACCATACCTATACGGTAGACTTATACCGTATTTTATAGAATTTGATATTGTCACATATTAACTCTCTTTTTGATTGGAAAAAAACCTCAAACAAATAGTAAGATAATAATTAATTTAAAACCATGTTTCTAGTCATGCTTGCCATGTTTTATGCCATCACACGCTCCCTCATGACAAGGGTCCCATGTTTCCTTTCCACATCTTTAAAACAAAACTCAAAACTAAAACACCTTTTTGCCATATTTTATTATTTTTAATTCCAGGTATTACCGACTATATTAATAGTCAAAAATCACTCATAATATATAAATACTTTATAAACATAAAGGCTTTTCCTTCTCATTGAAGTTGATCATATGACCCACCTTTGGTTCCTTAGTGGCTGTCATAGTTGCTCCTAGAAATCTTCACACTTTCTAGTGATCTAATCAATTTGGGCCCTCTAAATCTCTCTTTAATTCAAATAATTATTCACAACTAATTAACAATCACTAAACATTTTCCAAATTTAAATTTCAAATGGCTAAAGTTCCCAACTCTAGAGTTACTAAAGAGTTCTTGATTGCAGAAATGGACCAAAGTGTTAAACGCATGTTGAAACTAATCGAAGAAGACGGGGATTCGTTCGCCAAAAAAGCCGAAATGTATTACCAGAAACGACCCGAACTCATATCACACGTTGAAGAGTTCTACAGGATGTACCGCTCGTTAGCTGAACGGTATGATAATGTCACAGGTGAGTTGAGAAAAAACATCCCTTCAGATCTCCAGTCTCAAGGGTCGGGTATATCGGATGTTGGGTCCGAACCACCACCATCTTCTAACCCGCGAGCCCGGTCTGGAACCCGAGCTTCGGGTTTTGATGTCTTTTTGAAAAGTGGAGGGAGTAGTTCAGATTTGGGAACCAAAGAAGGTGATGAAACGTCTACGTTGGATTCGGAGTCTGAATCAGATGATTCGTCTGTTAATAACTACTCGAGTGCATCGGCGAATAGTGATCATAGAGAGTTGCATAAGAGAATCGCTGAGTTGGAAAGTGAGTTGCGGAAGTTTCAGATGCAACAAGAAGATAAGATCAAGAACGATAACATCATAGAGGAACTACGAACTCAAAATGAAAAACTGGAGATCGAGCTACAAAAGTATGAATCAGTGGCACCTCGGTCTGATGATATTAAAGAAGAAAGAATTCGAGCGCTTGAAGTTGATCTGAAAACAATGAGGGAAAAGGTTAAAGATTCAGAGGAAGAGATTAAAAGGTTAAGATATGAGCTCGAGAACAGCGGGCCTTCGAGTAACCATTTACAAGAAAAACTTGTGTCGGCCCAGAAGGAAATCTTGAGCTGGAAATCAAAGCTCGAGAGAGAAAAACGAGAAGTGTTGAAGCTTCAAGATCGGATCACGAGATACAAAACGAACTTATCGGAACGTGATCGGGAAATCAGGGCCATGAGAGAAACATTGTCAAATGCAAACAAGACATTATCAGAAGAGAATATGCAGCTTCAAGAACAAGCAACAAAGCTCTTAAAAGAACGGGCGCTATTAGACGATACGATAAAAGAATACGATCTACGTTGTCAATTTTCGGATGTGGAACTCACGAGGATGAAGATTGTAAAAGTTGAAATGGAAGGTGAGATCGAGAAGCTTAAGTTCGAGAAAAACGATCTTGAGGTCAAAGTCAACGAGCTGGACCAAGAGTTGAATTTGAAAGATGGTCAAATCGACGGTTTGAACCAGCATTTGGACCAATTACATTCAGAACATATCGAGTTAGTTGATCGGATCTCAAAGGCTAACAAGTCAATAAACGAGTTGACTTCTAGAGGTGAAGACCTCGAGAAAGAAATCTCAAGGCAACGAGAAGTGATTAAAGAAGGAGCTGAGGAGAAACGAGAAGCCATACGACAACTATGCTTTTCACTCGAGCATTATAGAGACGGTTATCAAATGATGAGACAAGCTTTCATGGGTCATAATAAACGACACCCTGTGATCGCATCTTAGGACTAAACGAGATCTAAGTGAGTCTGTGCAAGATAATCATCGGGTGTTAATATAACTAATAAGTGACACCAGTCATTCACGGGTCATTGTAAGTTAATCATCTGGTGATGTTTTATTTTCGGTTCTTGCTTTCGAGAATTTTTTTTGTTGTTTTGTTCGAGTGTGTAAGTAAAGGCTTGAATGTTGATCTTGTTGTCTTGATAGATCTATCATTGTCTGTCAATGTTTAATCTTTAATTTATGATTTCACTTTGCTGATCACGTTTGTGTTTCAAGTTCCTACAATTGAAATGCCATTGCCTTTAGCTTCCAAATCATATCCTCTTATGAGTTCATATATTGACATATTGTATGCCGTAATTTGGTGGGTTGATTATTATATTAAGATTTTTTTTAATTGATCGTCAAAACTGTATTCGGTACAAAACAGATACTGTATTCGGTACAAAACAGATTAGGACTCTAGGATTGTTGATAAAATTAGTTGATTTTTATGTGGAATAACTAAAGAACCATAATATGGTATGGGATATAACGATTGGCTATAGGTACATCACCTAATTTGATGTATGTATACCTCTTACATAGTTACGTATACAGGTGTATATAGCATATGTTATATGAACGTATTTCACAAGCTATATAGGCATATAACGCATAGAGTGACTAAAGCGATAGGATAACGTCTAGAATGATTGAAGCGATAGGAGTGGAACACAAAATAAAAAAACATTTATGTATCGATACTTGATTCTAAATATATATATAACTCAACTGAATTGTTTTCTAGATATGTAAAATAAGTTTTTTTTCTAATCCTGATTAATTATCTAAAAAGTGAAATTCTTGGTAATTCGCCATAGGGTTTCCTTAGAAACTTTCTGCAAATTTTTGTATAGGAAAACCAAGAATATGACAATCAGGTTGGTAATTTGGATGCAAGTAGTGTAGCGGTATCAATGTGGTCATCTTGAACCAAAATAAATAATTTCTTATCACGTCAATATGAGTTATATATGTTGACTATGACAACCGCTTTGTCCTGCGATTATAGATACTGATTAATTAATAAAACGATGACGCCCTTCCTTGGAGGCGTAGACTCTGTCATTTGTCAGCTGGCCACATCCTTCTCTCCTCAACGACGCCAATGGATCATTGTGTTGGAGATGGTATTGTTGCAAAAGTAATTGTTCTATATGCCGCTTTTTACAGCTAGTACTGACCTCTTTGTGGGCCTTGGTTAATTTTATTATCTCATTCATTAGACAATTTATGCTCTTTTTGTGGTGTTACCAAACTTAATGGCTGAGTCGGCTGGAGTGACAAGGTAATGGTAGTTTGGCACCAAGTTTTTTCATTTAGTTTTTCAGAAGCGTATTTGAGAATTCATCTTTAGCAAATGGTGTGGATGATTCGTATACCTAAAAGAATAATAAATGTTAAACAGCTCGTTTGGTTTAAATATTTCCAAGTTTCAAATCGTAAACCGAACCATGAAGGGAACCATACATAAGCCGGTTGTCTGGTTTCAGTTAGGGAGTCGGTCGGTTTCAACAGTTTATAAAATCCCTAATCTCTATTATCTAAAGAAAATAATAATAATACAAAACTGAAAGAGGCTTTGAATTGTGGCCTAGAAAAACAATTAAATCCAAATTATACACAACCTAGAGTATCATCTAGTCATCTACCAACCTGTACATCTTATTTTTATCATATTTGAATAGTGAACCCAAAAAACATATTTCCTTTTTTTTTATATAATTTTAAAGTCTTAGTGGTATAGGTTTAAAGTCAAACCTTTTGTAGAGTTTTAATCATCCCAAGCATCATCAGCTGAACCCTCTTTTTTGATCATTGGAGGGGCAATCATGTACTTGTACTTATCTTCAACATTGATTGATGTGGGTGGAAGCTTTGATTGTGCAATCCTTGCTTCTTTCTGTGCAGCTGCTGCTTCCCTCTCTTTCCTTCTAGCAACCTACATGTAATTATACGTGCTAATGTGATTTTCTGTAACGGGCTAAACATGTAAAATAAAAAATATCAGCTAAAAGAAAACGGGGCAATAGTGGGGGTTGGTAGTGAGTCGAAATGAGTGATGTTACGCTGACTCAAAAACACTTCTTTTAATAAAAAGTATTGGATTTTTATAAAAAATATTGTATTCATATTAATCCTTCCAAAAGTACACATACATGATTCAAATTTTGTAATGTCGTGTTTACCCTTTGAAGATGCTAAACGTATCATATGTTCAATATCACAAAATTAAGCATGTTTAACAGTTTGTATCATTGAATAAACAGCGATATTACTCTGAATCATCTCAGCATGTGATGTTCTCTTCGTTTAGGCAATGAAGCAGGTATATTAAGTGTTTTGAAAGGGTAAATATGATATTATGAAAATTTGAACTTTTAGGAGGATATATAAGAAATACTCCTTTTATAGATGAATGCTATTTATATAAAATATTTTTTCAATAAAAAAATATATATATTTTATAAAGTGCGATTCAGAAGTTTGTAGCATATGAAAACACCTCAGGCAATTATCACCTTAGAATTGTCACTTCTATCATTCAATGCACTGCAAAGGTCTTGAATGACTAATCAAGAAAATGGAGAGTACCTTGCCAGTGGCAAAAGCCACAGTATTTCCAGATTGAACATCTGCTATTGCTTTCCTTATTTGTGATACAAGAAACTGAGACATTTATCATCAAGCAAGAGCAAAATCAGTAACAAGTAAATGACTTGAAGGGGTTAAGCATCACTAAAAACTTTTTATGTCCATATCTTAAAATTCTTCGTAATAACGAATATGTTAACTACGACAACAAAATTGTTATTACGAGGATAAATAAAAAAACTTACAATTAAAGTTTTAACAGGTTGTATCAAGTACGCACTACAAATAAACTTTGGAAGACTTCCGACCAGTTTTGCTCATTAACGTTCAGCTAATTTTTTTAATTTGACCAGTTTGAGATGAGTAAAATGATGCAGATGCCTAAAAATATGCCTAACGAGGCGATTAAACACATGGCAAAACCAAAAGGAAAAGATGAGAGAATAAATATCTAAGCTATGAGTCAAACACTGAAAGCAGTAGGTAGATCACTTGTTGTAGGCTTAAGTATCATTGCTTTAAAAAAAGTAAAAAACAGATCCCACCCAACTAATTGAAGATATTAACATTATTCCACAAAATCCGTCATTTTGTTTTTGGTTAGTGGAGAAACATGTCTTAAACTGTAATACTATATGTTTGGTCAAAAGATGAAATTTTAATGGGTCAGATGGGGTAACTAAGTAATGGGAAAAAAGAGAGAAAAGAGTAAGAAAAAAGTCACCATATCACGATCTGTATAAAATGAAGTAGCACGGCCTGTTGATCCTGCACGACCTGTCCTTCCAATTCGATGCACATAATCTTCCATTGTCTGATAAGGCAATGAAAATGATGCAAAGTGACAATATTCAATTATAAAATTACCAAATTTTGAGATCTTATAAAAAAGATTTAACACAGAAATGCTGATTTTCCAAAATCCAAGGGCATATAAGTACTGTTTGGATTTGTGTTTTGAGAGAGAGAATTTTAAGTCACAATAATCAGCTTTTTGATGTTTGGATAAACGCAGATCATCTGATAATTTAGGGGTGCAGTAGTTCATAAAAAAATAAAATCAACTATTTACCAACTTGTTAAAACTTAAACCTAATTTGACAGGACTTTCCTATATCACATATTCACATGTTTTTTCACAAAATTGTATATTTTAGTCATCTTACATATTAAACTACACAGTTGGAATTTATCAAACGCTCAAACAACCAATTATATGATTGTTACAGCTTCAAACAGAAAATACCGAAACACTATCTTCTGAATTTGTTTTATCATTTGATTTTGGTACTTCACTAATTCGAATAATCAAAATTCCAAAAACTCTGTTAGACTTTACTGAAATTCCTGGAAAAAATTCCATCTCAAGTTACATAGTAAATACCTTAGGAAGGTCCAGGTTAACTACATGAGCAACTCCAGTAACATCTAGACCCCGAGATGCAACATCAGTAGCAACCTGAAAATCAGAGTGCAAGATGGGGAAAAAATCAATATTTTAAGTATTATACATTTTAGTTAAATATTATAAGCTTTTTGACATACCAAGATATTAGTGGGACCATGTCTAAAATCACGTAGGGCGCCTTCTCTTTCGCTTTGGGTTCGACCTCCATGAAGAGCAACAGCATTTAGACCTTGAGCTACCAAAGCTTCAGCAACTTCATCACACCTTGTCTGCATGCACAGTATAAATTAAAACTGTAATAAGTTAAGATGCAGGCTTAAGTTTCAATTTCGAAAAGATAAACCTAAAACTTAGATTCATGTGAACCCAGATTTAAATTTACAAACAAGAATAAAGCAGGAACTTTGAATTGCTTAAACAAATAATCCAATTAATCACTGATCTAGTCTTAAAGATTAGCTCCAACTCAAATCAAGTATCATTTAACTGTCTCTGATTATTAAGAAAACGAAAACAAAGATAACAACGAAATTACAGAAAGAACATATGGATACCTTTCGTTCCACAAAGACAATTGTTAGAGGAAATCGGTGGCCTAATTTTTCAGCTAGTGCAGCCTCCTCAACAAGTAACGATAGTAGTCGATCAGTCTGAAAAATATTGAAATTATCAGATATTAACATAACTAAAATAAATAAAAACTTTAAGCATGTAGCATGCAAAAAAACAGCATGCACCAAACCAATATTAAAAGGGTTGTCTGTAAAAAAATACACACCCAAAACTGATGACTGTGTTATTCAGGTAATATAGTTATAGAGTAAACAAAATAAAGGAATAAGTAAAAAACAAGGCCTTCAAGTTGATATGTTAAGCAAAACAAAATACTCCCTGTCACAGTGTCATAATGTAACCAAATTATATATTTTCATCATCATGTATACTAATGATAAAAGACATTAATAAACTACATATATCAAGCTTAAACCAACTCAAAGTGCAGCAAAATTTCCCACATGCGTATTTGAGTTTTTTTAAGATTCAGAAGTAAATAGTGAAATCATTTATTGACCCCCTCTCCAACCCAAAAGAAAAAACAAGGGAGTGAGGGTCCAGTAGCTTATATAAATCTCAAATTCATAGATATACTCGCATTTACATTTAAGTGTTTTTAGGTAGGGTTGATTCTAGTTGACAGTACTCTATTTTTTTTTTCAAAGATGCGCTAATCTAGTAAAGCAATATTTGGTAAACCTAAACTAAGATTTGGTATACCTTTTCATTTTCGTTGATTTTCTCCAAGGTTTGGGATACATTCTCCGTTGGGCTGCTAACCTTTCCAACCTTCACTTGTACTGGTTTTGTCAAATATTCCTGAAGTTCATATAATACAAGGAAATCCATATTCATTTACACAATAATAGAACATTTTGTAACTCTAATGAAGAGGACAAAAACTACTTCAAAATAAGATAACTCGCAGTCCCCAGAAAAGTAACAGTGTTTAATTTCATTGTGTAGATGATTTGTGTTAAAATAAAAAGATCAGATGCTGTCTAGATAAATAAGATAAACCTCAAAACAAAAGAAACTGAAATCAGATAAACCTGTGCTAGCGCTTCGATCTCCACTGGCATAGTTGCACTGAACAGCAGCGTTTGATGCTTCTCTGGAAGATTATGCATTACCTAGAAATAAATGGAAAACAAACAAAATAAGGATTAATTATACCTACATGAATATGAAAACGCAGATAAATCTGGACATTGTTTTAACTTACAATCAAAATAAGAACAAAAACAATGTATATATTTTTTAAGAGTTAATATACATGTGTTTGTATATTTTTGATGCTATATATAAGATTTTAGTACTTAATCTCCAAAATAAGGAACTCTACATTAGTGCATGTATAAAGTATAAAGACATCAAAAGTCACATAAATAAGCTTAAAGACCAAAGCATATTCATATTCCATGTGGAACACAAATAACAGCAAACAGGCTTATTAGCACCACAATGGCAGCATGCAAGCATAAGATAAAATACCACCAAATTACATATTTAGAAGTATAACAACGAAAAAAACAAAAAACAAAACAAAGATCCTACAACTTTTTTAAAAGATGACAAAGAAAAAAGGGCATAAAAGTAGGAATACTATGCATAGGAATTCAGCATTGACATCAAAACACTCAACTCACCTCTCTTATTTGAGGTTCAAAACCCATATCAAGCATTCTATCTGCTTCATCCAGAACAACATATGAAATCCGTGAGAGAGACGTGTTTCCTTGTTGTAAATGGTCAATAAATCTTCCAGGAGTAGCAACAACAATTTCTACTCCAGAGCGGAGTTCAGACCTCTGATAGGCATTCACAAAACAAAATACCAAAGATAAATATATGCCAAAAACTAATAGATAGTATTTTTGATAGACGTGCAAAAGCCAATTGGCCAATTGCAAAACATGAAAAACTGTCCTCTTGATAAAATACAAATTCAACATCAATCACCTGCTCAGCAATGTTTGTTCCACCAACAACGATTGCAGTTCTAAAAGATACCAATGATTGACTGAAAGCCTTCACCTGTAATGAACCCACGGAACATGTAAACCTCATATATTGAATATGACATCATCAAATCTAAACATCTCAAACAATATAAGTTTGATATTACTAATTGACTGCATATACAAAGTTCTGCATTTACATATGAAGCAGATATCAAACATAAATTGTTAGAATATTGGCCCAGAAAAACAAAGATAATACTACGTATTTTGTGGGAACGACCACGACTCTTTTTATAAATATGAAGAACAAAAGACCACCCCTTAAACTCTATACAATGACCCTCTTTTATATTACTCCTAACCTTAATTCTTATGAAATCACAGCTCACACACAGCTGGATGACAGCCTATTCACAGCCAAATTATTCAATACTTTCCTAATATTTACCTTGAATAACATATTCTACATGATAACTAATTCCACCCTCATCTTTCTTGGTTCACCCATATACACCCTTGAACATCAAGATTAATTTCTAACATAAATGAAGCCAGACAATGTGTCAGGAACCCACAAATAGCCTACGCAGATATATGTAAAAGAATATACCTTAAACCACATGTATCACAACAAAGTATCCAACTTTTTATCCATAACTAATAATTCACATGACCAAGTATGAACTAAGGGAGTGTTTGGTTTGTTGCACGGTATGGTAATAGTTATGGATTTGGCTTGGGTTGAAAATAAAATAGACATGATTGTACTTAAAATGTAGTTTGATTTATAACTTCATTTGGGTATTCTTGAAGTGACAAGAGAGAAATTTATTGGGCTTACAAAACCACAACTTTTTGCATACACTTAGACACTTCTTCATGAATTTTCTCAAACAATATTATCACTTTAATCCTCTTTCCTCGCTCCTAAACCCTCACAAGTCACACCAACTACACCCTGAGAGTTTTGATTTTTGGAGTCAACAAAAAGCTTGAAAATTACAAAATTTTATATGATACACTCAACCACTTTTCAACAAGTAAATACTAACCAAGAGGTTTTAAAATATGACATAGTGCATGATAAAAGGAGTGTAAAATGCATATTAAGTTTATTAACATATGTGTAAATAGTAGGCAATACTTCAAACTAAGTAAGTGTAAAATGCATACAGGCTGTTTAAGGAACTATGAAAACATACCAGCGCATTTGTTGGATAAAGCATAAACAACCTTACCTCTTTCTCTATCTGTTGTGCAAGCTCTCTGGTGGGAGCCAGCACTAAAGCCAATGGACCATCTCCACGTCGAACAGAAGGCTGAGCTATACAATGCTGGAAATGTAAAAGAAATAAATATTTAAGAAGGTATAAAAGAAAGAAAAAGAAAAAAATAACTTATATAATTAGTAGTTCATGCTAAAGAATAATTAATAGTGGTGTTTTATATGCACATATTACATTAAATAGTACCTGTATCATGGGTATTGTGAAAGCAGCAGTTTTGCCACTGCCTGTTTCTGCGCAGCCTAGAAGATCCCTTCCACTTAAAGCAACAGGCATCGCCTGTGCTTGAATTGAAGTAGGTGTCGTGTATTCACGAATGGCAATATCCTTCATAATTCTAGAGTCCAAGCACTTCTCATGATGAAGAAATAGCATAAATAATTAAATAAACATTGCTTGTTAATACAATATTCATAATATAAACAAACATACCCAGAATATACCACGCATAGTCCGACTATGTGTAGGGTGTGGGTGTTACAATAATCAAAATAATATAAAATATGCAACGGGAAATTATATCAAGTACAAAGTTTGGTTACCATGTCTGTAAAAGATTCAATTGGTGCAGGTGCAGGAGGAGAATCAGGAGTGACAGTAACATCAACATTGAGTCGTAATCTGACCTCTTCTATCTGTAGGTAACGAAAATAAATTATGAAAAGACACAATCTATAACAAAAATGAATAACTATAAACTCCATAAAAATAAGGGAACAATGAGAAAAACAAACAACTATTATCATTGATCATCTTTTAACGGAACTTGGACTCAAATTGTGACAAGTAATCATAAATCACGAACCTACTTAAGCACTCTGCATCCAGAGAAGAACACCACACTACCACAGAAACCATATTCTATGAATGTGATTCTTTATTTCTGTTACGTGTTAAGTAAACTGGCATAAGTTCTATAGCAACTTCCTATTTCACTAAACAATTAAGCTAACGGCTAGCTCAAGTTTGAATTCAGTGATTTGGCCGCTGCTTTAAGTAAATCAAGTTGCCACTGATTTATAACCGAAAAAAACTTGTGTGATAAAATGTTCAGGAAATGCATGCCATGTTGCATGAAAGTGCAATAATATTCTTAGATTTATTGTTTAGCAGTGTCATAATAAACCCTAAAACTTGTGCTTTGACATGAATGTTAGTATTTTGCGAATTATTTCAAAAGGCCGAACCTAGAAATGTATCACCTACACAACTTCTATCCAACGAAGAATTTATTCAAGTCTGGTTATAAGCCAGATAATCAGAAACATATGCTTCCTACGGAAGATAATCACACAATTCAACCTAAACACGAAACAGCTATGCGATAACATCATTTCGTCTTCAAATGCTCATCACTTCAAAATTCAACCAATCTCACACACAAAACACTTCCACAACAAGTTAACACAACCAAATCTTCACAACAACAACGTAAACCACCTAACCTGCTCCGGTTTAAGCCGTAGAACGCGTTCAGAAGGCTTCCAATGCGGAATCACCTCATCATGTCCCACAACACCTCTCGACGGTTGTACGTAACCATTTCCTGAGCTCCGACGATCTGCTGCATTGGAAAACGAATTGTTGATTGATTTATTGTTGAGCTTGTGGTTTGTGGTGGTGTTATCTAGCGTTGTGGTGGTGCCATTGGTGGTTCTGGTGGTGGTAGCGGTGGTGGCGATTGATTTACGGAGGTGCGGAGGTACGTATGACATTGTTTGTTGAATGAGTGTGGGGATAGTGTGTGAAAATTAGTGTTGTGGGTGATCAAATGTGGTTGAATCTTAACGAAGTAGACACGCAATTGCTGTTAAGAAATATTGAAATTAGGGTTTATTTTTGAGCAATCAGAAATTTGGGGCAATCTGATTGTGTTTGTTATATGTTCCCAACGAAAAGTTAGATTAGATACAATTTCCTGTGAAATTATATTAACGTAGTATGTGAAGTCGTTTTTCAATAACGTAAGTGACATGATAGATTGATAGCAAAAGACACGATATTATATTATTATATATCACACAACAAATATAATTAATTATTTATCGACGAGTGTTAGATTTATGTTTTGTAAATGATTTTTGTTATATTTATATTGTAATACTAAAGTAAAAATAATAAAATGTTCCAAAATATGATGTAACTAGGTTTATTGCTCGTCGTGTGTTGTCACGGTATTGTACGTGACGTGATAAAGTATAGACTACAATCGACCTGGCTCGTTTCCGAACTAATTTTACGTCAATATGTAGAGTAACTCGAATTTATACCGTTGAACAAATTAATGTCGATACATAGACTTACAATCGCTCCGACTTTTTTCCTACTAAATTTACGTCCAAATGTATAGTTAATGAAAAAGTACTATATTGACCCGATGTGTTTCCAAACAAACCAATGTCGAGACGTAGGTCAACTCAAAACATACATAAAAATAAGCACTAAAATGTTTTATATTTGACAAAACTTATTTTCGAACAAAATTTACGTCAAAACATAGACTCATGTCGAAATATAGTCAGTCTTAAAGTGTATAGAGTTAAGGTTGAAAACATTTTATATTTGACCCTACTCATTTCTAATTATGTCTAAATGTAAACAGATTATAGCTTATATTGTATAGGGATAAATTAGAACGTTTAGAAACTTAAGGAAGTAAAAATGATATTTAATAAAGTTTTTTAAGAGTACCAGATGCAAAAAATGTAAAGATCAAAAGTAAGAGGGGAAGAAAAATCGATGGGAAACCCGAACGACCTTTCCCCTCAAGTTATAACCAGGTTTTTATCCACTATGCGTTGCGATGACAACGAACGCGATGTGATAAAGTATATACTACAATCAACTCGATTCGTTTTCAAACTAAATTTACATCAAAATATTGGACAACTCAAATTTATACCATTAAATAAAAAACGTATTATATTTAACCCAATTTTTCTAATAAAAGTTATGTTGAAACGTAGACCAAGTTAAAACGTAAGTTGAAAAAAAAGAACATCGATGATGTATGCAACGTTATAAAGCATAGATTGCAATCGTCTCGTTACGTTACTTAACTAAATTTATGTCAACGTAAAGCAAATTGGTACGTACATTAAAATTACAAAATAAATTAATACATGAGTTAAACCCGAAATTTTAAACATTTAAGGGGGTTAAAACAATAGTTTTTATAGTTTTTAAAATATTAAGAGGTCAAAAAGTCAAAAATGAAAGTTGAGGGGTGAAATAGCTGGTGACAAACCATCAAGCCACCATCCTTTATAAATGTGTATATAAATATGTATATATAGTAATTGTTTTTTAACAATAAAAGTAATTTACATTTAAAAAAAACATATCAACATGAAAAGAAATTAGTAATAGTAGCCTATTCTTATTTTACTCCTTCATAACCTTTTATCAATGAATATTATTGACATTGCAACATTTTATATTCTCTTGATTGTTTTCATCACAAATGTGTATATTGTTGACGGGTTAGAGCTTTAACATCACAAATCAACCTTGCCAAGGAGACCTTTTCATTTTTTAGCATTATATAATTTCTTAATCTCTAAACACAAGCATCCTATCAGAATAACTGAATGAATAAACTTCTTAATTAGTTCATCTTCTAAAATAGAAATATGGATCTCCAAGAGGTCTTTATATGAAAATGCATATATGATATATAGATGGAATCCTGCACCATTATATAAATTTGTCTTACGAGTATATTATTGTTATTATTACCTCATATACATTATACAAATTAAATCATTTATTAGGAAGTAGGTTCATGAAAAATATTTGATCATCAAAGGTGTTCAAAGTAGGATATCTGAAAATTCGAATATCCAAAATTTCAAATCCGGATGATGATTCAGATATCCAAAATTCAATTTTTTTTCAATAATTAGACATAACATTATTAAAATAATAAAAAAAACCAATTCATATAATAAAATTCATAATATACACTAAAAAATCTCAATTTAAAGTAAAAATATATCTAAAATATTTATAAAAAAATAGTTTTAGATAATCAATTATCCAAATATCCAAAATTTATATGAATGGATTGGTGCAAATTTGCATTTATTTCTTGATGTTCT